>WHYT01016439.1:191945-208421 GCA_009806455.1 Tetrax tetrax
AAAAAAAAAAAAAAAAAAAAAGTGTATACCAACCAATAGGAAAGAATTAAATAGAAAAAAAAAGAAAAAAAGAAAAAAAAAAGAGCATTTTATGTAATTAGCAAGAGCGCAGCAAGTGACACTGGGGGTAATCAGGAAGAAATGGAATGTGTGCTTGTCTCTTTTGATTAGATGCTGCTTCCTTTCTTTCCTTCTCCCTGAAGTACAACTTTTATCCTATAGGCACTTTTTTTGGTTTCCATTAATATATAACTCATTATTCCTACACAAATAAGTGAGCTCCCTATTACTGGAAGATAGAAATAAAACAAAGTCTCTTGTATTAATCCATTTTGGCTGGTGCATTCAATTACCCCTGGGTCTAAAGGGTCAGTGGGAGATACAGGTAAATCCCTGACATTCAGTAGTCTCTGTGAAAATGTCATTTATCAGATGCTGTGCTCTCATAACATGAGTAAGCAGTTAGTCTTTTATTATCCCACAGCGATGCACAGACACCCCAGCCATCCATAAAGAGTCTTTGAGCATATCCTCTCCATAGGATGCCACAGCACATACACAGTTGAACGCCAGACCTCTTTTCATCTGAGGTAGCTCTGAAGGCATGCTTGGTGATATATAACGCAAGGCTGACAAAGCTGGCAGTATCCTTAAAGAAAAAAAAAAAGAAAAAAGAAATGAAAGATAGTCTGAGGTGAAAAAAAAAAGAAATATTTTCACAGTTCAAAAAAGAACTTCAAAAAGATTTCAGACAGTAATATCTTGGCTGCACTCCAAAGCACTTCGGAGTTGGCTGCCAAAGGATTAAGTCTCCAGTAAGATAAAAATATCTGTATACACACACACACATAAACACATTAAATATATGCCTAAAAACCTATTCAAATAATAAATGATTCAAACTGGCACAACCATGAAGACTACATACAAGACAGCAATCCATCAATAAATGTGTTGCTGTGCCCTTGCGTCTGAGCTCCACAGAAACTATGCCAAAGTGAGGACTCTGTGAAAATCCAAGCTCTGAGCCCTGCCTTACTGCCACAGCGCAGGAGGCATCTCTTCCAGCTGCTTTCCGGAATTAGGGCACCATGTGCCCTGCAACACCTTAACTCCCACACTAACAGGGAGGACTGCAAACACAGGTAAAGCTTTTTTTCAGCTATTACTTTTTACTCCTATGACATCTCTGAAAAATCCTCAATTCCTGAAAAGTGGATGAATACCATCAATATCTGACAAAGGGATACTGTTCAAAGGCAGGGATGGTACTTCCGTGTGTAAAGAAAAAAACTAAATAGCAAATGTAGCCATAATTGTGGTAACTAATCAAAATCTGGAATGGCTGGAAAACGCAACTGCCCAGCTTGGAAAGTGGCCAGGTGGACGTGCCCATTAACTTCACACCCCCTTATTGTTTATTAAATGGCTGTCTTCTACACCTAGGAGAGAGAACATGCATTTAATGAAAGAGGGAGGGACTTGGAACTGACAAGGCAGTATCTTTTTCTCCTGATTAAATATTTTATTAAAAGCTCCGTGCCATTCAGTCACTTGTAAGTCATGATGAGGCAGGGAGGAATTCTGCGCTAGCTAGCTCAATGTCTTGCATAGAATGACCAAGAAGAAATAAGAAAAATTATCAAACTTCAGCACATATTTAAGATTAATATAAGAATATTTTTTTTTTTCCTGCAGGTGAACATTCTTAGTAGCCAACAATATTCTGAATATTCAGTGACTAGTCAATGAATATGCAGTTCAGCATTCTGAAATGAGCCTTGAGGTTTGAGCTCAACTCTTCTGTTAAGCCCAGTGACTAATGTGAAAGAGGCTGCTGGTAAAACTAGACCAGCTAGATCACTGCATTGCATTGGCAGGCATGTTTTGTAAGAACACAATGAACATTTCAACAGCTGCACATGCAATGACAGTTGAAGGAAAGATATTATTTTCTAGAGACTTTTTTTAAAAAAAAAAAAAAATGTGAAAAGTTTTTTACTGGCAAAATTGCTTTTTTTTTGCTAGTACTCAAAATTACTCCAAATGCTTAAGTGATGTAGATTTTCCACAGAAAACATCATAGGAAGATTATTGGAGACATTGTCTCAGGGTGGCACAAGCTACTGAAGGCAAAAAATGAAACGTGAGCTTAGCACGGCTCACAGGCTTTCTTTTGGAGAAGGCTGGATCAAGGTTTATGATTAAAATATATACAAACAAAAAATGGAGCTTCCTGGTTTTGTAACCTTAAGTGGTGAAAGAACGTATTCAAGGGGAGCTTGAGAGCAGTTTGTGACACGGTAACACTTGGCAATATCACTGTGATACTTTACCACTTTGCTATATCATAGGACACATTATAACTTAAAAAATTAAATGAAAGGATAAATAAGCCAGAGAATGTTCCATGCCTCCAGGCCAAGTAGACCACTGGCTGCTCCATTAAAATGTTTAATTATAAAATTTCATGCACTTATCCAGAACGTGAATGTGCATAGGGGAGTATCTCTGGGTAGAGCTGCTCAGACCTGTGCATCTTGATTAATTTGAGGAAAATGAATTTTCAGCACATGTAAAATTGTCCACATGGCATATTCCTCAGTGCTGAGAAGCTATCATCACTTTCCATGAAGAAACTATTGGAGTGTTTCGTTTTAGAGTGGCTTGGCTATTAATCTGCCTCTGTCTCTGCCCAACGAAAGCTGTAGTTTGAATGGTTGGAGTTTACTTTATCCTCTACAAACAAAACCTCATGGCTAGACCTGTATCTGGCTGCTATGCCATGACTTCCATTCTCTACATTTTCTGCAGAGCGCAGGAGGCATCTGATGTCTGCTGACTTGCAGCAGCAGTATGCTCTTTTACAGGAGCCCAGCTTGGCATATACATTATTGCACTGCTGGTGCTGAGGTACGGGGTGCTGTATGGACTCAGCAGAAAATAAAATTCAGATACAATCTATAAGACATAAAAAAAACTGTAAGATGTTTAGATCTTCATGTAAACACTTGAAATTAGGATTTATAATGGCACTATTGACAATGTATTAGCTAGAACACCTGTTGATAACAAGATAAATGGCCAGTCTAGACAGGACATGAGGCTATTACAAAAATGATGGATGTTCTTATTGCTTTTGGAGATTAGTTTAGAACTGCAGGAGCCCTCAACTACGTTCATTGTATTTCCAAATTGCCATGTGATCCTGATGGTGAGATACTGAGGCATATATTTCATGACCTGTCTACAGACTGCATAATGAGTAGAGAGAAATACACTTTACATTCTCTTTTCAGTCTAAAAGATGTACTTTCAAAATATTGATGTCATTTACATGAAATAATTTAAAAACTCATTCAGTAAAAGAAAAAATATATTACCATTCTACTTTTTAATACTAGACTCACTAAAGGTGATTGTGCTTTAATTATGTGCTGTAATTTGGACCACAATTCAAGCATTCAATTTTTAACTCAGCTACTCCACTATTTTGGTTTCAGATTAAAAAGAAAAAGAAAAAGGAGAAGTCAGAAATCAGCTTCTGATAGCTAAAAGACAATTGCTTTCACAGGAGGATTGAAAAATGCACAGATGTCATTGGATTGTTAATAAAATGCAGTATCATTTGAATCTAAGCTGAACAAAATCAGCCATCAAAAGGTTTTGTCCTGATGTCAGTTCAACAGATTGCAATATTAATATGCAAATGTAACAGATCAGAGTACACAATTAACAGTGACATTTGGACTACCATTTTTATAAATGGCATCAGAATTCGTTGAAAACTGATTCCAAACATAGGCACAGAAATAATTTAAAACATGACTTAAAGAGCACAGGGTGGTAAATAACAACAACAACAAAAATATATATATATATAAAAAAAGGCCGTTAACTTTTGCACACAAAATACTTTCATAAGCCTATTGGAGGAACACACAGTCTAAGTTTGTCCATGCTGATGTTCTTAACCATCCCTGCTCCTTGCAGGAGGGTTGGACTAGATGACCTTTGAAGGTCCCTTCCAACCCTAACCATTCTATGTTTCTTCCATCTGTGTTACCCTAAAGGACAATTTTTTCTTGAGTTTGGAAGCTGAGTTTTTAGATTTGCACCAAAATTTGGGCCAGCATAAAGCCTGTCTCGGGTGAGAAGGAGGCTCAGCATCACAGAGCTCTCCTTGCCAAGGAGCCTCTCCAATGGGAAGGTTGACAAGATGATGTGTGTTAGATCTTGCTTTTCCCCAAGTGCACAAGGTTGACCAATTCCAAGGAATTTGCTTTCAGGTTACGTGGTACTGTATGACCTTTCAAATTCACTTCATATTCACCACAACCATCGTGTAGACAGCACTTGCTTTCCCCTTATGCAGGAGGGTCTCACCAGTTTTTCTCCTTAAGGCCTCTCAGCACAGGCAGCAGCTAAGTAAGCTTAACAAAGTGCACAAATTCAACCCCAGTCAGTTCCTAATGAAATCAATGTCTTGTAAAAAAAAAAAAAAAAAAAAAAAAAAAAGATCAGCTGCCACTCAGTAAGGTTAAGAAGTAATTCCAGATGTACAATGTTGTCTTTCTGTTTTAAAAATGCCAAGCAAGCGACAGCAGCTAGGATTTAAAGGTGCAGATTAAAATATATTGCAAATAACTTTAAAAAACTCTCACAGTAGATTGACCAAATTATAGCCTTGCCAGACACCATAAAGCAGAAAATCTGAGCTGTTTGAAAACTGCTTTGCAGAGGAAAAGAATGTGAAAAAATTTAATTTATACTGTCCAGTGTTTGAAAAAATATTTTCTTAAAATCCCTAGAAGTTCTCATATTAAACGTTGTTGAAATGGCATCTTCCTTGATTTCTTTTTCATAAGAAAAAATCTGACCAGACCAGCTGACGGAGTTCCTTATTCTTTGAAATTGTTTGGTTTGAGATTGGTAAACTAAAGAAATGCAAAAATTTCTGTGGTAGACTAAGCACAGGACTGTACTTGAATGGTAGTGGGAACATGATGCTCTAGAGTTTGATGTGTATTTAGTGCCATCCAAAAAACCGAAATTGAATTCTGCTCAATCACTGGCCTTTTTTAGAGGATACATGACAATAAGTATCAGCTGCAGTGAAAAATTCAGTGAAAGCTTGCTGGAAGCCACAGCAGATAGCAACACGAATCCATAGATTAGCACTTCAGTATTATTATTCTTCAGGCTGTGCAGATGGTGGTTTGCTTAGTGCCTGCTCTTTTCAGGCACTGGCCCTAGTTTCAGGCACTATCTATGCCTTACTTCATTTGCATCATTTTCATTCAGAATAATGGTCTTTACATTTCACAACACATTCAAGCTCAAGGGTGCCAGAATGAGCTAGATAGTGGCAGACATCTGGAGAAAAAAGGCAGGCAGCTGGAAGTGCTATAGATTATGCTTACTCGAGTTCTGAGTTATCCAGTCCTCTCTGGTTTAAAACTTTCTACTTTCCTTAGTGGAGTTATACACGTCAGTGCTCTTCCACACTTCTGAATCAACTGATGTCAAGAGCTGTCATAGTTTAGCCCCACTCGAGATGAAGGTACGCAGCCTCTCACTCTCCTCACCCTCTGAGGGAATAGGGAGAGATAATATAACAAAGAGCTCAAGATTTAAGACAAGGACAGGGAGAGATCATTCAAGTTACTTTTATGGGCAAAACAGACTCAACTTGGGGAAAACTATTTCAGTTTAGTAAGAATAAAACCAAAGCAGGATAATGCTTGATGGTTGGTCTTGATGATCTTGGAGGTGTCTTCCAACCTTAAGATTCTAAGACTCTGTGATTCCAAGGAGAGAGAGAAAACCCCAAATCCTCCCTCCTCTCTTCCTGGGCTTAATTCATTTCAATTATCTCTACCTCCTTCCCCACTCTGAGCGGCACAGGCGGGAATAGGGAATGGGGATCACGGTCAGTTCATCACTGTTAATTTATGGACATTGTTACTTTGATATATTTCTGTTGACACTACAGGATTCCAAAGTCTGACAAGAGGTTAAAGTCCTGGAAAAAAAAAAAAATTGTGGCTGGCTTGATACAAGGCTCCTGGACTCGGGAGATCCTGTAGATAAAAGAGGGAGGCAGGTGCAGGAAACAAAGGCTGGTATAAGAGATAGATTACCCGTCACACATGGCAGGGACAGGAGATGGCATAGCCAAGAGAGCAGCAGCATCCAGCAGCGGTGGAGGGGTCTGTGCATGGGCCTGGCGCGACTGCAGTTGCCAGCCTGCATCAACCTGCTGCTGAGGAAAAACAGCTCTCAGATCCTCCTGCTTTCCACTGCGCTTGGATGAAACACCACAGGGTTTTTCTAGAAAATTATTCCTCTCTATCTGTTTTTACTCTGCCCTTTGACTCAGCATGGTTCTTTTCAGCATGATGTAGTTTTCAACTCGCACATTAAATCACAGTCAAGTTCTCTGCCAGATGTGATGGTGTGAATTTAAGCCTGTAAATGTGATTGCACTTGGAGACAGACACATGGCAGCACTGTTCACAAGAGACCAGACTGGACCATGCTTTGTCCTCTTGGGGAGCACAAGCCATCCGCAGCCTGTCCTGGTCACAGGAGCACCCGAGCAGGTGAGGCCAGACAGAAGACATGGAGACTTTTAAACCCTTCTGCATAACGAGGTGGGAATTTTCAGCTAGAAGGAGCAGTGCCAGTGGTATTTTTAGTTTCTATAGCGTTCTCCTTTTTTTCCAAGAGGTAAAGGTCAAAGACGTTGCAGTGTGTTCAAGGCTCTCACCTTGAGTGGGTCTTAGGCCCTGCTCATAGAAAGCATATGCAGAGATGTTTCTCATGTTAAGTGAACCCCACAAGACATTTGGAGGAGAAACTCAGCATACAGGAGTAACATGCTGAAATTCATTGCATATTGTATGCCATGTCCTTCCTTCTGAGCCGTATCATGTAATAGGCTATATGACTTGGTACAGGACAACTTCAAGGCATGTAAGACCAATACCAATGGGTAGAGATACCTCTGTCTTTCCTACCTCTAGTCACTTGGTGACTGAATATTTGAATTTTTATACAAAATGTATCAATTTCCAGATGAGTCTTTGGCTATGACTCACCTTGCAGTAAGAAGCAGTGAAAGAAACTTTCATTTAAGGCCCTGTTCTGGATCAGCAGGTTCTCCATTCTATTATATTGCCTATACTTACTCTCTGGCAATTGTACATCAGTGATATTATCCCGATTTTTAACAGAAAACCTACTGTAGACTTGACTCTTTTCTCATGAAAGTTTCATCAAAACTGAAAAACTGAATCTCATTGATTTTTTACAGTTTGAACTAATTAGTTTCCAACCAAAACTCTTTTCTTAAATACCTTCTCAGTCAGTGTTTTCTAAAAATTAATACTATCAAGTACCAGGAAACCTAAGATTTTCCTGAAAGATCTGTGTTGTAAGACGGCATTGGACACTGGACAGTATGCACCAGTGCCACGTTCACCTCCTAGTTCTGAAGTTTACCTCCTGTTCACAACTAAACATGCTTTTTCTTCAAAAAGATATGATTTGGGTACATATCCATGTTGTATAAACACATACAGGTTTAGCTATTTTGCTATTTGCTCCAAGAAAAAAAAAGCAAGTCAAAATAATTAGAAAAAACGCAAACCTAAAGCATTTTATATAATCTTTTTCAAGAAACTCTTAATTCTGTAAGTGTTAGTACTTTTATTAACAATCTGATAGTTAAATGGTTTAATTTTCTGATGTAAAGGTCTTTTACTTACATTTTATTCTACTTTATTTTCTCAATGTTCATAATGCTCCAAATTGATTTTTTTTTCACCTTCTTTATATTGTTGTTTTGCTGGAAAACATTTTTCAATTCCTCCAACTTGCAAGTGAATTGAAAATCCAGTTTACCACTGTTTGTTCTGTTGATAGCTGACTTTCTGCAAGTAACAAAATCTCGTGTTCAGTTTATCTTCTATCAAATGAGAATGACAATCCCTCTTAATCCTTTTTCTCTCTTTGTCTCTTTGGTGGAAAGATTCCCCCTCACCATGCTCAGGGATCCCACTTGGCACAGGGGAATTCCCATCCTCCAAGTGCTGTTGGACTTAATATAATAATAAATTTAGTATCACTGAAGTGAAACTAAACAACCTTTCTCTTGTCTAATAATTACATGAATGATGAGAACCTAAAACTTGATCTCCAGATAAAGTATTTTCAGAGAGGTTCTCAATATGTATAAAACTCAGTAAAGCTTTCATTTTACTCTTGTGAGGCAACTGTTCCAGATTAAAACTACTTTATATTGACCTTATTTTCATAATGCAGTTAAGATTTTTTCATATTGGTTTTCATTAAACTGCATGGAGTCTTCTATTAAACTGTGATTCACTTAGGTTAAGAGATATAAGAATCACAATGATATGTGAATATTTCCATCGTAAACTGACTTCTTTGTGCTCAGAGCAATGTTTTATTATTTAATAATTTTCTTTCCAGTGGTAAGAAATCCAGTTTCTTAGTGCCATTCATGCCTACAAGCTTTAGCAGTAAACATCTTTCAAAAATAACAGCAGCAAGCTTAGAAAGCACCAGAAGGCATACACACGGTACTCTCCTAAAGATACACCAGTGCTGCCTGGCCTTGAATACCCTTGTGATCATCCAGTGGTTGCAACGTAGGGCTGTGTCGTGCTCCTAACTTTTCTTTGGACCTGGTCTACAATCTTTGCTATATCACCATAGCTTTATGAACACTAAGCTATTCATATATGAAAGGATAAGACTGATAACATCTCGGTTGTGAAATGCTGTATTTGTTGATTGTATCCAAGATCCAGTTCTTCAAGGCGTCCATTGTAATCTCCTGAGCATCTGTAGACTAAAATGGATTTTGTGAAATCTCAGTAAGATATGCACAGTATGTTGCAAAATAAACTCCAGAAATGGAAAGGACGTTGCTGGATGACCTTATTCACTAAGTGGATCAAAATGCCTGTGTAAAAACTTTTGATGAGAGTGACTTGGTACACAGTTTGCCTCTTTGGGCATGATCCAAAGCTTATTTAGCTCGGTGCTTGGTGCAAAGACTGACTACGTAGGTTTTAGAGTATACTCTACATCTCATTTGAATCCTTTCAACCTCTCCCCTCTTTCAGACAATCTCAGCTTCATTTATCTGGTACTTGTTTCTTGTCGTGTCTTAGCTCCTCCTTTTGCTTTGAAGTAGCTGTGGCGCGTTGTCTCCTTATTCTCTTCACAAAATACTTTTGTCGTATTCTCTGAGTCCAGGAGAAATTTAAAAATTAAAAAAGTTCAAATATTTATTCTCACAGTAAGTGGTATGCAATTTTATTCACAAAGTTTAAGTAATAATAAAGCCAAGAACAAAGGCAATGACCTGAACTAGATCACTGATTCTCATCTTTCTGCAGCTCAGCTCCACTTGAGAAATGCCTTCCTGAGGCTCAGAGTTCCTCGCCACACTGAGCCCAACTCCTGTCTCGTACCCACAGGCTACCCAGGGGCTGCTGCCTCGGCTCCTCAAAGCTCCTCTCCAGATGTGTGGTGCAGAGGCAGCCAAGCTGGTCTTGCACACCCCTTACCACTTGAGAGCCGTGCGGCAAGGATCTTGTGCTTGCACTTCAGAAATTCTACTGCTGTAACTAATTTGTGTTGTGAGAAGACATACCACACAAGTGGGTGTCAGCATGCTAGAGAGAACTGGGGTAATATTGTAAATAACGATAATCATAATGTTGTCTTGTTCTGAATTGACATTTAGGCGGAAAGCACTTACCAGAAGAGATGGCTCGATGTATACAAACAATACTTTGTGAATATGTGATTAGACATGACAGTCCTTATTGTTTCACACACTCAGATTTTGATGGGGGAAGCAATACCAAAAATTTTGAATTGTCAACAAGGTTTTTTCTGCAAACCCTCTGAGTGGAAACTTAGCATATAGGAATAGCTTCCCTGCTGGTCCGCTTACATCAGCTACGCAAACAACATAAGTGGAACTGACAAAAGGTGTCTTCTTTCTGTACTGTTGCATCTGCCAAGGGGGCCTGGTCACGTAGCGCTATCCAGGAAGGTGACGTAACTCTTTGCAGCACCAGCTGGTGCTGCTACCCTGTGCAACTCGTGCTAGACCTACCCTCCAAAGGAGCAGCTTTCAGCCAGGACACATCCACAGGGTTCAGATCTGTCTTTAACCTTGGTAGTTCACAGTAGAAGAGTTAAGTCAGCCTGTAAAAACCGCAGCCATAATTGATTAGTCATTCTCAGAATAATCGTCAAGTATTTGACCTGACTGCTGTGAAACTAGAACTTATCCTATTAAGAAATCAAAAGCTTTGTTCAAATGCTCCATTCAAATACTTCTACAGCGAGAGCTGTTTAGCACAGCAATAGCTGACCTTGCATCAGCAGATCCCTGTCCTATTTTAGCCAATAGTCAGGAACATAGTGAGGTCAGGGAGATAGAATAATAGTTTAGAAAAAAAATCTTCATTAATCAAACAGGAATGTTGCCTTCCTCCCTTTCTCTAAAACCAATACTGCTGTGGAAATAAAGTAATAAAAGTGATGGTGAAAAAAATGAAGGACAAAGAGCACTTCTTGTCTGACATGTATAATAGGAAGTTATAAATGTGTTGGTTTTGCTAGTGTGTCGAGTTTGCTACAGTTGATCATAAAACCAGAACCTTCCTCCTATCTGGAGATCTTGTGTCTTTTTTTTATGTGGGTGGGGATACCCTTTTGTGTACATTGTCAATAAGCAGGAAAAAGAATCTGAACTCTGCACTCAGAGTATATCAAAATAGTCTGAAAAAGGTAAAAGCTATCATAAAACTTTCAGGAGAAAAGATGGGAAAGATGGGAGAAACCTGGTGTGTCATTACTGTTACAATTTCTTTTTGCATGAACATCATTTTGTTCTTGAGGAAGAAAAAAAGATGACAGAAACAGGAGGTATATAAGTGTTGTTATAATGACAATACATTCTAATTTTCTACATTTCATAATGCTTAGTCACAAATATGCTTTCACCTGTTTGAAAATTTATCAATGCCTGACAGTTCTAAAATAGAAAATAATTAACAATATTATGGCTCCCCTTACCTGGCTCTTGACTACAACTCAACAGTTGGATGTGTGCACATAAACTTTGAACACAGGTAATAAAATGACAATGTGCTATAACATGATAATTAGATATGTCATTGGTGCTTCAGTCTTCACTAAGTCAGATCATGGTTGGAAGATGTCAGATTACTGGAAAAAAACCTGAGATACTGTGAACGAAAAATTATCGTAACCTGGTCTTGTAGTGAACTTCAGAAAGAGGGAAAAAAGCTCGTGAGAACGGGGGCCTTGAGCCATGTAAGTAATGATCTGTACCTCTGCAATTAGCCATGATATCCTTACTGTTCCACGCTGTTTGGTGGAAATTGTAGCATAAGCAGTTTTAAATTAAAAGCAATGATTATCATTCTTTAGGTCTGAGGGAGTAATTGATTAATTCAAATAACTCCATCTTCTAACAAGTAAAATAAGGAAATGTGATGAGTTTACAGAGAAGAACTGGAATGTGAGGAAGATTTACACTCTCTGTGGATGATATATACCTTATGAGACTCATCTTATTCAGATCATTATTAAATAGAAATAGGTCCCTGCAGGCTTCTTTTTAATTTAAGGGTGACAAAGCTGAGAAACATGGTGTAAAAGCAAAAGCTTGCAGAGTAGAAATGAACGATTACATTAAAAAATTTGATCCTCTGGCATGAAGTTTCGTATCTGCACAGTCTGCTCATTACATTTCACAGCCTACAGTTCAAGAAACTCATTGTCAAGCAGGTAAGAATATGTCAAGCAAGGCCCATAACTCAACAAGAGAAGTCATTCCTAGTCCTGCTAGTCCTTCCTGGTGGAAAGAAAAGGCAAAAAGAAAGGACAACCACATCTCATTCATTAGCTCTGGGATGGGTTTATTTCACTGCAAATAGGGAGAGCTGTCACAGAATAACAACCTAGCAGCATGTCATGCTATTTGGAAATGTTTTTTGAACCCTTCCACGCCCATTGTATGATCTCTCTCCAAATAATATGCTCCTTAAATCTTTGGGAAAATTTCCTCTTTAGGACTCCCTTTTTAATATTATATCCATGAGCCCAATTCACTTAACGGAGTGAGGTTTTTTTCATTTGTGAAATATAAACCAAAGCAAAATAGATTAATAGACAACATGCTTTGTATTAGAATCCTTGTATAGTTCTGCTTGACTTGTCCATTGGCCTTGTTTAGATTGTGAACTTGATAGCCTAGAAGTGCCTTCCTTGGTGTCTTCTCTATGTGCAAGTAGGCTGCAAGTTCTCAGCAGTTCCAATGGCAGTTATTTCCCCTTGTAACTACAAATATTTCCACCGCTCTGGGGTGCTTCTCTATTGAGAGGTCTGTGGATGTCATAAGAGGTTTAACTATATGTCATATATATATGCTACAGTCTCTAACTCCAGTCTTTATACACAGGCTACATGAACTTAAAAAGCCAACAATTTAAGTATTTCATTTTGTGGCAGTTTACAATACTGTAGCAGATACCAGAAGCCTCAAAATTATCATTCTCACAGCTATTCAGAGTTCTTCTGGAGTAAGGATGTAAAATGGAAGGGATAAGTATAATGGTGTCATGGTTTAGTCCCACTCAGCAGCTGAAATACCATGCAGTCACTTGCTCACTCCCCTTGCGGTGGAATGGGGAGTAGAATCGGGAGAAAAAGAAAGGCAAAACACATGGGTTGGGGTAAAAAGATTTTAACAGAACAGCAAAGGGAGAGAAAACATAAACAATAACAGAACTAAGCACATCATTCACAGTATGATAGCTCACAGCAGATCCTGACACACATCTCACTCACAAGTAGCAAAAACTCCCTTGGTGCCATCCCCACTTTATACACTGAGCATGATATCAGAGGGTATGGAACAGCCCTTTGGCCAATTTGGGCCACCCCAGCGGTTGGTTAATTAGTAACCTATCCCAGCTGTGTCCCCTGGCCACAGGTGCCACTGGCTCCAGTTTCTCTCCCAGTTCAGGTGGAAATTAACTCTACCCTAGCCCAAACCAGGACATATGGTGATAACTTAAGGCAGCCAAAGATGGTGAGTTTTCATCCAAACTGTGAACAAAACCTAACAGCAGAGGAAGCACTTAAATTCAGAACCCCATTCTACGATAACTCAGTGGCGTGTTTTAATCATAGTGAACTACTTGGAAGAACAGTGAACACAGCATGAGACAGACAGCAAATAGACCTGCTAGTCGATGACGGACTGGGAGAAGGTCCAGATGACTTCACTTCTTGTTATATCTTTCACACAGAATTGTTCCATTGTGTTGCCAATCTCTGCTAAAGGACAGACTTTCCTTGCCTGCAACCATTAGGGTTACTCAAAATGCCTGCAAATGAAAGCACATATGATCTAGTTTTAAGTTTTAAAGTCTCATCTGAAAAGTCTCTGAGGCATATACTACATCAAACCCAATTATCTGCTTCCAAAAAGATTAAGGGTTTGCTAATTATCTGTCTGAGTTGTTATACCATGAACACATACATTTTAAAGAAGCCCAGGAAATGGGTCCATTTTCTGAAATTCCTTTGAAAAATATGCACTCCAGACATACTGAGGAAGGCCTTTTAGCAAAAAAAAATGAAGGATCACCATACATTTATCATACAGAGATTATCATAGGAGATTTTGCCTTTATTCTTTAACAAGTTTAACTGAACTAAATTATAATAACCAACAGGCATATTTTCTCAGACCATCTAAAGAAACTGCATGACACCAGGCACTAGTGTTAAAGTGCAGACCTTTTAGTTTCTAGATTATGTTTTTAAAAACCTGATTTATATCTGAAAAACATTAGCACTCTATTGTCTAGTTTAACAACATGAGAGTTGGAAGAAAACTCTTTACTTTTATTGACTTACCCAAGGATTTTATATTGCCATTATCTCTGCAAGTATCTGAACAGCATTCACCTAAAGGTGGCTGAGAGAGCAAAACCTCTTTATGTAACTGCAGGTATTTTTGTTTCCTCAGAGCTAGAAACCCTTCTCTTGTTGAGGATTTTTTGTAGGAAATGGATATTTCTTCTTGTCTGCCAAGGAAAGACGGCCGATGTGTTTACATGGTCTGAATCTTCATTTGCCCATCAATCCCTCCCATACTGGGTGTTGAACTAGCTGCTTCATTTCAGTCATACATAGATGGAGAAAGGGGAAGCGACATTACAGCCTTAAGTCCTGATAAGTTTCAAAAAAGTCAGGAACTGGATTTATGATACATGCTCAAATCTCACCACAGGAAAGCAGATGAAGTTTGTCCATCCTACATTCAGTTGGGCAGCAGCATGCCAGTCCATCAGTGGTCACACTAGTTCTGGCCTGACAGTTGGCACAAGCATAGCTCTGAGTAGCGCATACTGAGATTTTTGAGGTGAGAAGGGGGAAGAATTAGAACAATTAAAAGATGCATCTGTTTCAACAATTAAAAGATGCACAAGTTTCATCAGTTCATTAAAAATCTTGTTTAATGTAGGTATTTGTTTTTGTTGCTTCAGGGTCAGAATCTATTTTACCTGTTTGGTCTTTTACTTTCTGGTTGAGGTTTTTTAGTGAGTATGAACAAGCATTATGAATGCTGACATCTACAAAGCCAATGAGAGCTGAAGCTGCTTGGCAGTTCCCAGAGGAAAGTGGCTTCACCCAGGAGAATTCACACTGGATTGAGCCCTGAATTCCGTCTCCAGTTCTACCATCGCTTCTCCACACGGCCTCCAGAGAGGGCTTTTATTCTACTTTGATGGTAAATGAAGACTGCAAAATGTATTTCATCTCATAGCAGAGATATAATCATTAAAGTTTATGATTCATTTGGGTATTGTTGTGAAGAATGTTCTAGAAAGGATCATGAGGAAAGGAATAATTCTGCATTCATTCCATGGTGTAACCTCTGCTTAAGTAACGAGGATAAAAATAGCAAACAGATGTTGGATTCTTTAAGTATACTCCACTACATCGAATGAAGCTGGGAACAAGGAAAGAATATGGTTGTGTTATTAAGGACTGGCACATATATGGTGCCAAATTAAGGTTGGATGGGCAGCCTCATTTCTGACATTTCATAACTTTGAATGCTGGGCATTTCAAATGGAACATTATTTCTTAATTAATTAAAAACATAGTTCCAGTCACCTGTACTGTGCAAAAAAGGTCCACTGAAAAATACCCACCAAAGTGACACTACATGGTTAGAATCTGTGTTATATAGAATGGACAGCAGTTAGCGACATATTAAACAAAGAGGTTAAGAGATCACGGTATGACAGGTTCTTCAATCCAGCAAAGGAGTGGAATGGGAGAATTTCCCATTACTGCATGTGGCCAGCCTGTGTAGGTAACCTGTAGACTTTGGTCTCTCAGCAGTCATTTAATAAAGCACTTAAACACATTAGCTTTGAGGCATGAGCCTCAAGTATCACCTCAGCTTTCCTACATCAACTCATGTTTGAAGGTAAACATATCCTAAGTACTGTGTTGGTTTGAGACTGGTTTTTTGTTAGTCTTGTAGTCTTCAAAACCAACCAAATTTGCTCCAGCCCTCACTCCCTTTATAAATAGATCTTCACTGCAGTTGAGAAATACAAAGTAAAGAATCATTGAAACTAAAATCAGGAGTCTTGAAATATATTATTATTTTTTAAAAAATCTAAATTTATCTTAAGTCAAACTTCTGAAGTTTCAAATATCTTGGGTAGTTTCTGGAGGGAAGAAGCAGAATACTAGGTCAAATGAAAAATAAAAGGACTTGAGAAGACTTCTTTGAAGCAGTTTATAAGAGACTACCAGAAGAACTGTTTCCATTTAGGAAAAAAAAAGAAGAAAAAGGAAAAAAACCTTGGCTGATGTCTATGACATGTCATGTGACAAGATGCTATTTGAAAAGACTGCATATGGTTAAAACTTCATACACATTTGAGAACCAATTTTGGACAAAAACCCTCTGATCTGCAGCATGCATACAAGAACATGTAAGAAAGAAAGCATTTTCCAGGTCCAGCAAAAAGAAGTATTGTGGACTGTAACTTTGGGACATTTTAAATTAACACCTTCAGTTCTAAATGGAACTTCTATGTACGCAATCTGTAACTCTCTCTATTCTTTAAGTGAGTTTCCTTCTGCCAAGAACTGGATTCTTTTGTGTTTTGCATCTCTTACAGCAAGAAATTGCAAAAGTAGCTCAGAAGAGCTGATGCTTGAGCACTACAGCCAGCCAACAGGGAGGGGCTGGTGGGGGACGTGAAACTGACGGACAGCCTTGGCTGCAGTGACCATGACGCGGTGGAGTTCAAGATCCACGGGGCGGCGAGGAAACTGCACAGCAAGCTCTCTGCCCTA
>WHYT01016439.1:208441-229225 GCA_009806455.1 Tetrax tetrax
GTTTAAATTAGAAGGAGGGAGGTTTAGATTAGATATTAGAAAAAAATTTTTTACAATGAGAGTTGTAGAGCACTGGAACAGGTTGCCCAGAGAGGTGGTGGACGCCCCATCCCTGGAAACGTTCAAGGCCAGGCTGGATGGGGCTCTGAGCAACCTCATCTAGTCAGGGAGGTCCCTGCTTCTTGCAGGGGGGGTTGGACTAGATGACCTTTTAAGGTCCCTTCCAACTCTAACCATTCTATGAGTCTATGATTCTATGATCTTGTTGTTGGGAAGAAAATGTCCATCATCTGGAAGCTATCTGTGAAGAACTTCATGTTACCATCACAGAGACAAATCACAGACACAGAGCTGCAACAGCATGGGAAAGAGTGGGTTTGTGCTTTGTGGTCTGCAATACGTTATTCCACTGAATTTGCTGTGTGGATATTTGAGACTGAGTTAACATTTAAGAACTACCTCTATGAAAAAAAAAAAGTGGTTAGACACCTTTAAAATTGTTGAGATTGATACCAGGAGTTAGAGCATTAGAATAAAAAAACAATGGAACAAACCACAGACTGCAGTGTTTCTGAAGTAGTCAGGAGCTTTTTTTTTTCCTATAAATTAAATGACAGACTAAGTAATAGTGCCTGATTTGTAAACTTAACACAATATCTTAAAAAGATATTTAGAGAAGTTAAATTTCCTTAGTAGGATATCTTACCAGGAGAAAAATAAGAGAAAAGAATACAAAGAGGAATTGAAGAAAGATAAATAGGTAGTGATAGAAAATCAGTAGAAATACTTTTAGGCTACAACATTTTCCTTGTCTTTTATCAAAATTCAGTACGAACTCAAGGACTTTAGGTTATCAGCCATGCATCAGACTAGTAATCACAAAAGTATTTTAAATGGATAGGTTTTCATCTCAAGTTTTCCAACATTAATATAATTATTTGTATTTTGTATATGGGGAACCTCGACCAGGAAGAGCAAATTACTTTTCTAGCATTATGCAGTGTGTTAATAGCAGCTGGAAATAAAACACAAACTGAGATTCTGGGTTGTTGGTTTGACATTTCACACTATAGTGTCTTCCTAGAAATGAGAGATGACTTAGGACTGAGAACCAGGGAAACATTGCCATAAGTTTTTTTGAGGAATCTGTGATGAAGTTCACTGAGTGACAGAAAATTCTTGTTGCCTTCCTGCTTCCATTGTGAACCTGCTACAATTGTCTGTGTCTCTTTTGTGGTTGTGCCTAGTTTGATTTGTATGTTTGGGGCTCTCTTCATGATATGATGACTTTCTGAAACTGAAGGTTCTGAGCTTAGGCACAAATGTACACATTGTCTTCTCTCTCTCCCTTTTTGTCTGTCTGTTTGCTTTTTAATTTCTTGAAATTTGGCAGTACTTGAATATATGCCATTTCTTCCAGATTTCCTTGCAGCATTGCTTGGTCCGATTTTAGGAATTCACCATGCTTGCCATCTTTTCAAATTTCACTGGCATCTCTAAGCTGCCCTAGGAAAATCAATTATGCTGAGCGGACACGTTCTGGGATGAAAGCTTCTCCCCTCACCCAAAGAACCCTTGGAAAACACTTGCCATTTTCCGTAGTCCTAGACTATGCTGAAGACAATTGCTGTCCCTAATCAAGAGTGATTAGTCACTTCTAGTAAGCTGAAAGACAAATGCCTGCTGGAAATCCTATAGTAAACCAAAGCTTCCTGCTAGGGAACCATCATGACTGGAGTGTGAGATGTCTGTGCTGAATTAATTGTTTGTGAATTACGTAAAGTGTAAACCCTGAGAATATTATCTCTGACATAAACTGACTGTGCTCACAAAACAACCTATTTGGAAATAAAGAGTTTTGCTATATAACTCGTGGTACTGTGGTGAGATGGAAAGTGAGATAAATATTATAATTGCATTCCAAGCTGTCCAGTTGGAAGAACAATCCTAAGAACAATCCAGAGGCAGTATTATGTATTGTCTTGGCAGTAGTTTGAAAACTAACAAATAATAATCAGTCATTAATAATCTCTAGTATAACTTGATAGCAGGCAATAAGCCAGATGCCCTTTTGCTTGCTCATTGCTGGTCCTGGAATTAGCAACATTTACATCCTGATATTCAGCTTGATTGTTATTCAGCTTCCAAAAAAAATCTAAAGATCCTGATCTGATATAGGTTAGAGCTCATTAATTTGTTTAATTAGTTCACCTCTCTCACTAGCTATGGAGCTTAATGAATAAAAAAAAAAACAAACAAGAAAAAAAAAAACAATTAACTCGGGCTTTTGAAACATGAGGTATGGATAAGTGCACAGTTATTTTTTGAAAAAAGTCCTGCAGCTACCTTTCAGAAGAGTGTATCATAAGCATTAAACACAGATATTCAGTCACCTGGACTTCTGCCTAGAGTGAGATCTTTGTTTTCTTTTATGTTCAGACAGTTTAGAGATGTGTAATGTTGTGGTTTTGCTTAGTGAGGGGGGCCTAAGGTGGCAGCTTCTGTAGGAAACTGCTAGAAGTCGCTCCCCTTTGTTCAGTGGACTCGGACGGGCCTAGGGCGGACCCGCTGCTGGCCAAGGCCAAGCCAATTGGGAGCAGAATGTCCCGTGACAGCGCCTCTGCGATAACGTATTTAAGAAGGGGAAAACAGAAAAAAAAAGTGGAGAAGAGAAGATGTGAAGAAGCTGAGCGGGGGCAGAGGCGCAGACGGGGAGGCGCAGGCCTCCGGGGCCTTGCAGGCCTCACCCTCTGGCCTCTCGCCAGGCGGCCAACTGGGCCCGACTCAGCCCAGTCTGGCTGCAAGAGGTGGAGAGGAGATGAGATGGATGATGTGAAGAGATCCTGAGAGGTGTCTGCCAGCCTGTTGTGAAGAACTTTTCTTGTGAGAGGAACAGCTGCAGACGCCAAGGTCAGTGAAGAAGGAGGGGGAGGAGTAATGCGGCTCCTGGCCAAGATTCCCCTGCAGCCTGTGGTGATGACCATGGTGGAGCAGGTTGTCCCCCTGGAGGTCCACAGAGGAGCAGAGATCCACCTGCAGCCCGTGAAGGACCCCACACCGGGGGAGGTGGATGCCTGAAGGAGGCGGTGGTCTGTGGAGGGCCCGCTGGGGCAGCTGTTCTGGAGAGACTGCACTCCGTGGAAGAGATGACCCACGCCGGAGCAGTTTAATGAAGGACTGTGGCCCGTGGGAGGGACCCAACAATGGAGCAGGGGAGGGATGTGAGGAGTTCTTCCCCCAGCTGTGAAGCAGCGGCGCAAAACAACGCATAATGAACTGACTGCGACCCCCATTCCCTCTGCACCCCTGTGCCGCTTGGGGTTGGGGGGGGAAGGTAGTAGAGATAATGTTAAGCTCGGGAAGAGGGAGGGGTGGAGGAGGTTATCTTGTTTCTCTGTCTCATTATCCTGCTAGTTTTAGTAATAAATGGATAGTTTTCCCCAAGTCGAGTCTGGTTTTGCCCGTGATGGTAACTTTAAGGATTTCTCCCTGTCCTTATCTCAAACCTCGAGCCATTTTTCTTATATTATCTCTCCCTGTTCTCTCGGAGGGTGGGGGGATAGAGAGAGAGAGACTGTGTAGTCTGGTCCGGATCGGGGCTGAACTACGACAGTAGGCAATGAGGTCTCCATAGAATAAATACAGGTTGAGGGAATAATGCTGCACCTTAGGTAGATCAAACTGACAGTAGCTTATGTTTAACTGCCAACAATGCAGAAAATAGGCAGCACTCTTTTAGAGGATACCCACAAATAAAAGTAAAATTGTGGAAAAGTGATTAACATCTAGGGAGAAGGAGCAAAATGTATATAGATCAGCAGTACCATGATGAAAACTGGCACTGACCCAAGAGTCATGCCAGTCTGAAGGACAAGAATGTCTTGGGAGCCGACCAGAGCAAGGATAGATAAGCTATTGTCTTCATCCCTCAGCTGATCAGCCAGCTGGCAAAAGTGCTTAGTCCCTGTTCCCTGGCTGCCAGCTCCACATGTACTGAGTGGGGCTTCTCAGGAAGGATATAGCAAACAAGGCACATGCAGCCAGGGGCAGGTCAAGAACTGGAGCACCGTGATGGAGGACACACTCAAGAAAGAAAATAGCTTCAAGAACATGCTAAACCTTCACACGCACATAAAAAAAACACAAAACCAAACCAAAAAACAAACAAAACAAAACAAAAAAACAAGAGAAAAAGTGCTTCTCTCAGTGAATGATGAACCTGAAGACTGTTCTATCTGCAAATATGGGTAAAGTGATTGGGCAATTAAAGCCAGCTTCATTCTCACACAGTCACAGTAGTCACACACTACATTTGTATTCCAAATATGTTAGTTCCACTCTTTCCCTTAAAGAATGCTGATTTTTAAAAAATGCTAATATGATCGACAAAATACATTTTGCTTATGTAGCTACATCGAGCATGAAGATTTTTAAAGAAGAAAGAATACAAGACAGAGCATTTAACTGGAGAGAATACACCATTATGGAAACCAATAGGACATTGTTTTTATCTTTTTTTTTTTTTTTTTTTGATGGTTGAGAGTGGTGCCACACCTATAAAACCATTATCCAAATACTTATAAAACTGAGGAGCAGTGGGGATAAGATAAGATATATATAGTGTATTGCAGCAAAAGCTTTCCCAGTAATGAAGGCTGGGAATCTCCATTATTGTTCTTTAGCCTACTTGAAACTTAAGCAAACCTTATCCACGCCAGGTGTCTGCCTCAGGCTGAAAACCTCTAGAACTCATCAGCAAGACCTGTTCAACCATTTCTGAGTCATAAATTAGAGTAAAAATATGACTGTTCCAAGTCAAGAAAAAAAGCCTGCCTTTTGCCTAGAAAGGTTCAACTCCCATGCTTGGCAGCAGGATCTTGAAAACTGCTGCTGGTAGCACAGGGGTAGCACAAATCAAAATTTACTTCTCCATAAAAAACTGCCAAAATTGGTCAGGGCCTCCTAGACACCTCAGTTCAAGCCTTAATTTTAGCAACTGGCAGTTAAAATCAGCTGTAAGAAAGACACGTAAGTTGCAACCAAAATTCCATCATAATCTCCACATAAATAGACTCAAACTATTATTTACTTTGGTCATAATATGCCCTGCTCCATTACCTGTGCTTATGGTCTGTTTAAGGCACAGAACAGCACTGAGGCCAACACGAAGTACAGGAAGTATGGTTCATTTCATTCAGTCTTCCTCGGAGAAGCTTGCCTTTTTGATGGAAATGGAGCAAGGAAAGGGCATCTTCCTCTCTCCTGTCATACCTGTGAAACTGTGCAGCAAAGAATGCAGTGGAAAGCACCTACATTTTCAACTGAACCTGTGATGAGTGAATAAGTACGATGTATATTTAAATTTACATGCATATTAGCTTTAATTTCGCATCTGGTGTAGTATTGATTGTTTTCATTCTGTATCCCACCACAAAAACTAAGAAGCTGGCTGCATGTGACAAAACTCATGCACAGGAATAACCTCTAGAAAGTAGAGTGGATGGAATGATTCATGGTGTCTGTAGTTCTGCACTTGCTTAGATGTGTAAGCAGAATGAGAACTTACTATAATATGGTTTAAAGAAGGTCACTAAATGCTTTTTGTTTCAATTTTTCTAGTTTGTTCCATGTGTAAGATACAACAAATGCTGCTGCTTTAAACAGCTGTTACAAATATAATAAATTTTAACTAATGAAATTAAGTATGTGGATCAGCGTGAATTTATTTACAGTGCTGCCCAGTTTTCAGTCTTGTCACTCTAAGTATCTACGTAACTGGGTATCTATATTTTCAAGTCACATCTTTAGTCACACTTCTGTAGCTGCAGATATTGTTCAATGTGGTACAGGCAAAGTACACTTGTCAACCACGATAAGCTAAGAACGACAAAGATTTTAGATAAGAATGACACAAAACATTACGTTGACTTATCAACATAAACATAATTGGGAGTTTCTAGTGCTTCAGTTTCAGAACTGGTTTAAAACACATGAAAAATGTTTGCCTAGGGCAGCTCATGTTTGGCTGGTGCCTACTGCAGTGTCTTCCCTTGTCCAAACAGAGACGCTACCAGTTGCTGTTAGCGTAAATCCTCTCATCTCACCCCCACCTTCAGCTGCTCGCAGATTAGATATTTGGCTGTAGGTGCCGTTAGTTAATCACCATCAGGTAGGCCATTGCTTAGTCTTCTATATTGATGAGGGATCAAAATGCCCCTGGCTTCATGGAAGAGATCAGGTGCAGGCACTGTGGATGGAAAGCAATGGCCTTGCATGGAATAACGTCTGTTCCCTTCCTAGCAGGTGGCTTAGCCGTACTGGGGACAATGGGAGATGACTAGTGAATGTTGGAAAAGCTGTTAGGGGAATTTTGGGAAATATGGTCACCACACAAACTGCAGTGAGCAGCTAGTAAGGGAAGAGAGAATTTACAATAATACTTCCCTCAGTATTTCACAAATTATTCTGTCTTGCTCCCCTGAATCCCAGTCAATCGCTGTTCTCCCTCCTGGCCCTCAGTCTTCAGAACTACAATGATGCTCTATAAGTACTCCTATTTTCCACAAATTGCCTGCCAGCAGCACTCCTGGGGATCATTGCACTGGTTCAATACTTAAGTATTGAACTATTGTCTTCCTCAGAGTGCTGATAATGAAGGCAAAGGATTTACCATTCTCATATGCAAAGAGGAAAAAAAAAGTATTTGCAGTGGAGATAATTCAAGAGCTCTTTCTCACAGTCTGTTGTATAACTAGATATAGATTTATCAAAGGAAGGCAAGGAAGAGTTCAGCAGTTCTTCAGAGCTTTCACTACCATCTGCCCCCACGTCATGTGTTGCAGTCACAGCCAGAGGACCAGCATCTCTCAGTCCCTCTTCTAGCCCCAGCAGTATTGTATCCATTCACCTCCTGATTACTGCAAAGGCACAAGACTTTTCAAAAGAACAGAATTAATGATAAACATAGCCCAGAATTTGGTTAACAGGAAACCTATAAATGGAGAACAAGTAGGCTCGATCCTTGCATAAAGATGACAGTCCAAGCTCTGCACCATTTATTTGCATATATTACACATGAGTTAGTCTGAGGGAGAAAATCCTATCCTCTGTGTGAGACCTCATGAGAGAGGCCTTCATCTGTCATCATCAGGGCTTTCTCCAGATGTTTGACAAAGACTGGCAAATGTCACTGTTTGGCATGACTTCCTCATGGCTGGTTTCTCTTCCTCTTCCAGACAAAAGCATTAATCTGTTAGTTCATTGTGTAGCCCCTTAATTTATGGGTTTTAACAAAACCTTAATATTTATTTTTCTGGATTTTCCAAGACATGTTTAGGATTGTCTAATAATAGTTTTGCCTGCAGGCATCCAAGATACATTTTACAACTGACACCGACTCAGTATCTGTATTTTCGCAACAATGTCTTTCAAGTATCAGTAGAATTGTCCTATCTATAGGCTGTGTGTATATTACAAGTTCAAGTCCACATAATACAGTTAAATTTGTGGTCAGGAGACAATGCTGTATCACTGCCTTGTAGGAAGTGAAGCCCAAGACAGGCTAACACTAACATATAATCTTAGCTTTCTGTTCATGAATGCTCTCATACAACTGATGGAGAATATTTTCAGCGGGCAAAAACTAAACATACATTTGTAGACCATAAACTCATACATAAGTTTCATGTAACATTAATTCAGTCATTTTGTGTACGTGCTTTGCTGTCCACTGTTTTACTTGACCATAGCAGTATTTTTACAACAGACCTCCAGCCCCGTGTGCTCACCTTGATCTCTACTGTTTGTATGTTACTATGACTAAAAGCAGTACTTTGGGACATTTCCCTAGAAAACCACTGTTGAAAGAAAACAGTCAGTCACCTACGCTGCTCCAGGCAGTACAATCTGTCTATATAACAGTACTCTTTTACGACACAGATTGTTTTTTTTCCCCTCGACTGTTGGGAAATGCTACGTGGAGCAGGGGAAGTGTTCTGTGCGTTCCCTACTTGATCAGAGAAGCACATGGAGATAACATAGCATGCAAAACTGCTCAGTCATAGTGTCTAAGCAGCTGTGATTCCTCATCCGAATGCAGAGAAATCTTCCATGTCGCATACTTGTTCCACTTTTCCAGCTACTCACACCACCCCTTCCGCTACGAGTTTCACTTGTAATGCAACCACAGGGGAGAGTAAACAAAACGCATCCCTCTGCTTGAGGCAGTAATGTGCCTCCTGCAGCTCTCCTGGCCTGACCAACTGGCTGAGCCTGCTGCTGTCCCTTCCTCACCACAGGCTGACATGAAGAAACATGAAGAATTCCTCATTCACTGCAGAGAACAGAAAGGTCAGAAGAATGGGAAGATGAGTATGAAAGGAAGAAATTATGGAAAAAAAAGAAACAAAACCAAAGGGCCTAAACTGAGGTCAAGTGAAGAAAAACATTCAAGGGAAAAGGAAATAAAAATAGAAAAAAAAAAGACAAAAAGGGAAGATACTAAAGAATTACAGTTGGTATGATGAATAAAGAAGGGAGATAAGGCAAAATGGTGTTGTAGAGGAAGTGGAGGAGAGACTGACATAGGAAAGATTAGAAGAAACCGTCTTGAAGGAAGAGAGATAGAAAAAGACATTAAGGATGAAAAAAAAAAGGAAGCTACAACTTCATCTTACAAGCAAAGCTATTTCACCAGTCCTTTGGTATTCATTGTGTAACAATTATTAACTCATTAAAAGTTCTGAAGCATTTCCAGTGAGCAGCCAGTTCCTCGAACCCAGCTGCTGTTGGAAGCCAGTGCTCTGACATGTGGATAAACGGATAATTTAGCAAAGGACCCCAGTGGATCGGCAGGCTAATAGCAGCGAAAAGCAACTGTCAACAGAAATAGCTAGTTTTTACCCAGACCAGCCTTCAGTCTTCAGGTTGAGAGGATACCAAAAGCCTGTTTTGTAAGATTTACATTTTCTGTTCCTCATTCCTGATTTCTCCAGTGCAGGGAAACTAAAAGCCAAATAGCTTTTACAACTTTTACAATTACTATTTGAAATATGAAGCAGGCATCTTATTTAAAGGCAACGAACCAGTTAAGCTAGTTAAGCTCGGCAGAATTATAACCCTTTCCTGCTCTCCCCATGTAGGCAACTGAAGCTTAAATATAACATTGTAATCAATGTAACCACGATGCCAACAACCCTTGTTCAACAGAGGATTTTTGCGGACACTCAGCTGGTAAAGGGAGGGCAGTTAAAAAGTAAAATTATGTACAAGAGACGAAGCGACACCAAAATTTAACTCACAGTGCAAATATTACCTACCCTGCGGTAGGCGGGTGGCGATTATACTTCGTTCTGTAACCTCGTACACCGTTGATTATACGGCATCACAGAGAGACAGAACAGTAATAACAGGACTGCAAATGACTGAATTTTGCCAAGCTATTCCACACAGACATCAGCCAGCTTGAAGAAATGAATAAAAATGAAATAAGGCAAATTATTAGCTCGGGCAAGAACTACTACTGTATGTTTGGTGTGCTGTAATGTAATTAGTACTGATCAAACTATTAATCGTGGAAAATTATCAGTCACATTTTGCCCTTCTTTCTGTTAGTGACTCTTCTGTGAACAAATTGTGAGTTTTATAGACTTATTTGGTTTTGATGTTGGTTCTAATTGCTCCAAATCAGTACATGAGAAAAAAAATAAACTACGGGCTGCTTTTGTACTGTTGATACCAAAGTTCAAGCATCCTGAAGTACTAACGATAGTACAGTTGCTCACTTAGTTGTCTGATATGATCTATGTTCCCTTTTACAAAATGAGGAGGAGGAGAAATGAAGAAAGTAATGGGAGTGATTAATTCCTATGGCATGTAAGACAAACAGGGTAGTAGGCAGGCCTAAAGAAATGGTAGGAAATGCCTAAAATTTCCACCCCATCTATGCAAGGAAAAACAATTTATCTAATATTATTAGAAACCTGCAATTAGAACAGGCAAGCATTCCAGCCCCTGCCGTATAATGGCAGAATGTGCCTTGTAATCAATTAACAGAGCTCTCCTGTAAGGTGGGAAAGTACAATAATCACCACTTGACAGGTAGGGAATGAAGACAGAAAAACCACATCTAAGCCTGAGGAGCGAGGCTTCTGCACCGCTATTAGACCCCAGCCACATGCGAGCACGTGACAATTCGTTTTCACCCCACTTTGTTTTTTTGCAAGGAGGAGAGAAACTTTGGCACCTAGTGGGTGGGCATTTTCAGTGCACGCCAGCCAAATCACCAATCTGGATGGACCATAGGTGTGCACACAGACAGATGTCTAGACACGGTTAGAGAGGTTTACCTAACCCATAGTGGGTGCCTGAAATAACGTGGTCTCACATCCATCTTCAACCTCTCAACTAGTGACAATGTTTCTTGTTTACTTCATCTTTCACCAGAGAAGCTGTGCTACACTGTGCCACTCTCCATCCAATTTTTTTTTTTAAAAATCTAATTTTTGAGTAGCAGTCCTCCCCTAGTTTATATTCTGATGTTATTACTGCTGCTGGAAAGTAAATACCAATTAAAACAACTGTCTTGAAGTTAATATAGCATGATAGCTTAAATTAACAAATTTACACCAAAATATCTAAACAAAATTTGTCTCCAAGATCCTTAGCTTTTTTTAGCCTCATTTTGCCAAACAACTATTCTCTTTACCAACTCTCATCTACACTGTATGCATCATCTTGGTGTGCCCTGGAAGTAAGCATGCTCCAAGCCAGCTGAGGAAGCCTGGATCCTTTTACTGAAGCCACTAATTCAAAGCACAGCAAAGGCATTAGCGTGTGCAATGAACTATTATAAAATCAGGAGGAACTGATGATTGTTTGCAGGATCAGTTACCGATATTTTAACCACTGCTATGTTTCCTGCTGGAGGCATCCCTTCACTGCTAATAGGATCTTCACTTGGCCTCCTAGCTCATGCGCACGCATGCTGTCCAGACAGTCACGTAACGTTTCCCTTTTGGAGCAGTCCTCATCGCTCCCCTGCACAAAATACCTCTGTTAAGGAATTTGCACAATAACTAAACTTTACAGCACGAAGACAGTACCACTTAGCCGCACAACTTCATCCTCACACTGCAAGGACAGACGCCTGGGGTTGGGGTGTCTTATTTGGAGAGGATGCGAGCGAAAATGTTTTTTGTTTGGTTTTTTTTTCCCAGCACCTACAATCTGCACACATGGTACTACGTGGTCCTAGGGACAGGAAACGGATTTTCTGCCGAGTTCTAAGAATGTGTCTGTTCATTTCACTTTTGAAAACAACCAGAGTGTGCTAAAAATTATTTTACTAGATTGAGAAACTAGATTATTTTACTAGATTTAGGAACAGAAGTGAATGAAATTTAGTTGTAGGTGTTTGATGGGAATCCCACAGATGAGGAGGCGATTTCTTCCTCGTTTTACCTGAGCCTTTTACGCGTGACAGCCTACCCTACGTCACCGCCGCATCGGCCTTGGCCTCGGCCTGTTTGTTTGCCCAGGGCTGAGCCCAGCACCACTCTGGCCCGGTGGGCAGGTACGCACCAACCTCATCGCAGGGCGTGGAAGCGCAGGGTGCAAACACCCCCAGCACACACAGGTATCCCCAAGCCGGACCCGGGCAGCCGAGCCCAGTCAACCCCGAGGCGAGGGTGGGTGCGGAGGTGGGTTACTGAAGTACCCCTATTAGGAGGCGTCCTATAAAAGCCCTTTTCCCCCGCCAACCTCTTTGCAGGGCAGACGGGAAAAAACTCGAGTGACTGCAGAGAAGGGGCTGTTCCTCCTCTTTACCGAGGGAGAGCTTTCCTGCCAGGAAAAGGGGGCAGAGGATACCACCTCGGAGCTGAATCTTGCCCGTTCTCAGCCCAGTTTGGAAGCTCAGCTCCCGCTGTGACCGGTGCCGGGGAGCAACCGAAGCGAGCGGGACGGGGTACCGGCCGCACGGCCAACCCACTCCCGCCCCGTCCCAATCCCGAAACGGGGCGGGCCGAGTCCCTCCCCTTGCCCCTCCCCCCTTTGGCTTTTATAAAGCCGCGGAGTTTCCGCGTCCTGTGACTGCAGTCAGGTGGTTTGTGAGGTTTCCCTTGGGTTTTTTTTTTTTCTTCTTCTTTTCCCCCTTCCCGCTCCATCTTTCCCCTCGCTCGCCTTCCCCGTCGGCCGGGGAAAGTTGGAGGAGGAGGAAGAAAAGTGACCGGTTCGGAAAGTTTAGAGGTGGGAGAGCGGCGGGCCCGGTCTCCGTCCTCGCCATCCCCATCCCCTCCGAGGATGGCCGGCGGGGAAGGAGCGGGTTCCGGGGTACCGGAGTGCCGGGAACATCTCTTTAAAGTGCTGGTGATCGGGGAACTTGGAGTGGGTAAAACCAGTATTATCAAGCGGTACGTCCACCAGCTCTTTTCCCAACACTACCGGGCCACCATCGGGGTGGATTTCGCCCTCAAAGTCATCAACTGGGACAGCAGGACACTGGTGCGGCTGCAGCTCTGGGATATAGCAGGTGAGGGCCGGGGGAGGGGGGGTGAGTCCCGGCTTGGGGGGGGACACAGGAGCCTGGCCTCTGCAGAGGAAAGGGTATTTTGGCTGTGAAGTCCACCATCTTTTTCTCTTTCCCCCCATGACCTGAGACCCCTCTTCTCTGCATTTGAGGCATAAGTAGAGGGTGGGTCTCACTGTGAGAGCGAAGTTTCTGATTATTTTTTTTATCAGCTGTGTGCTCTCCTGTTAGCTGATAGCGTGGGGCCCTTGGCTTGGCCCGGGATTTTTATGGCAGTCCTCAAAAAGCTGCTCTCCTCTGTTTGCTGGTGCCAAGGCTCCCAGGAGGGTTCCTGCTCGTACCGCTCCTCCCGATGCTTGCTGGGGAGCTTGTGGCCTTGGTTATGACTATGGCATGAACTCATTCATGGTTATGGTTCCACAACGCTTCTAGAAGAAATAAATATATTTTTCCAAGTAGGTTGTGTTTAGTAAGCACACTCTACAGGTTAAAGGTAGCTCAAATAGCTAAAGCTGTTCTCCAAGGAAGTGTGCTCACACCATGTGTGTTTGCAGTTGCCTACCTAATTTAAAAGTAACTTGTGTCCCTGCAACGTGGCATTAACAGAATGGGACTTGTGTTTTGCTTGGTTCCAAATGATGGGTTCGTGTATCAAAAAGATACTTTGAGCCCATGAAAGCAGAAAATCCCTGTTCACTTGTCCAAAATGCACCTCATTCCTTTCCTATGCATTATTCAAAACTGTTCTTCAACACCTCTGTCTTCAAGACTCCCACTGTATACCTATCATGCTTAACTTTGCTTACACTGTGATGCTAAATACCACAGAATAAACAGTTTTGCTGTGGTCTTGTAAGAAGTCTGTGTCTTCAACTCTTTAATCATCTCAAGCTGGTACTGTGTTTCTAGTTTTGTATGCAGCCCAGGTGTCAACCTGCAGCTCTCTTCATCTCTCTCCATCAGGTTCAGAATATCTGCTTGGATATGGAAAAAATAGGCTTTATGTCAAATGCTTGTGTTTAAACTTGCGTTACTGGAAGATACTAGGGTAACAACCGGTAGTTACAGTTTCCATGAACTTTACACTTTATGAAGTGGAAGCTCAGAAAAGAGGAAGCGTAACATGTGGCTGCTGTAACCCTGTGACAGATCAGCTGTACGTTAGCTTCTGGTCTTTCTGCTCTAGAGGCTATCTTAAAATGCTTCTAATACGATTCCTCAGACTAACAAGCCCGCTTCTTACTGTCGTGTGCTGAAACACACCATAGATCTTTCTGCTGCTGGCCTTTAGGGCAAACAAAAATACTTTTTATTTGTTGTTTTGGAGAGCAAGTAAAATGTTGTCATGCTTTCTCTTCTGATGCATTCCTTCTATGGATCAGTTTTAACTTTCTTGAAATCAATCGGCAGTATTGGTGCAAGCTGCTACAACACTCTGGATGTAGCAAGCCTGGGGTTGCAAAGGTTAAAGAGGGAAGACTGTCAGGATCCTGGGGTTTGGGGGGCTGCCATGCTTGTGTTTAACTTCTCCTCAGCCCTTGGTCTCTGCTAGGTCTGGGCTAGGCTGTGTGCTTTGCCAAAGCAATCTGTTTCAACAGGATAGGCAGAAACTTAGCTGTAACGTGTAACAAAATTTGGACAGAACCTATTTACATTATGGGAAGTCCTGTCAGTACACCCATGTCTTAATTTCAAGATCTGGAAGACAGTATTTTTCACTCTTGATTATTGCACTTACTGTATCTTGGACAGTGCTAGGTTCAAACTGAGCTGAGAGCTACTGATAAATTGAAGAATGAAATTTTTCCTGCCACTGAAATATTTTTTCCTATTTTACAGTGTGGTATGTATTTTCCTATGAAACTCCTGACTAGCCTTTCCCTAGCAAAAAATGAAAAAGGAAAATACAACTCTTTTGCAATTTGCACTCCAAACTATCTATTCTAATAGTTTAGGCTGTTCTGTTTCCAAGGAGTCTTTTCCCAATTGAAAACCAGAAGTAATCTTAGTCTTGGTGATTTTTGATTGGGCTGTGCTTAGCCAGTGTGAGAATAACAGTTCAGACTCCTGTAGAACTTGATATCTCAATTAAGCAATTACTGTTAAAATACAAGGTATTTTAGCATGCATAAGGGTTGTTTCATGGTCTTAAAACTCCTAAGTCCTCAATCTGGGAATATGTTCTGCAGCTAAGTCTATACTCATGAACATTTCAAAATACCTGAGGATGTTCACAGGTTTATATAGAAATTAATAGCTGGAAAACCAGGTTGAAGATGGCTTCTTGAATGTGTCATAGCACATACTCCCTAAAGCGCTTTAATGAAGTGTGCAACAAAGTATCTGAGCATGTGATAGTCATTCCCTTTCAACTCACCAGCCCCACTGTCTTCTGGCTCATGTAGATAACTTTGTCTGCTGGTGTGTTGCAGACAAACAGCTTTAGATCTCTTGAAGAGATCTAAATCTTATGGTAAGTAATGTCACATGTGACTTCCCTGCAAGCAATATGGTGCTGGTATTCTGAATTGATTTTGGTGCATTTAATAAGGCTTCTGAATTAAAGTCTAACCCTTAAGCACAGTAAGGCATGCTATTTTTCACTAGATCAAAGCTTGTACTTAACAGTATATCATAAAAAGCCTTCCTCAAAGAGCTGAGTGCTGCAATTTAAGGTTCTGTACCTAAATCAACAGTAAGAAGTAACCATGTAGTTCTGTCATCAGCTGAAGGTTGGAATGCAGATGCTGTGCTGGCTCCTGGTGTGACTGTAGCCACAATGATGAATGCTGTGTATTGCAATGCAGCAGGTTCCTGAGTGACTTCAATTTCTTGAAGTAGCAGAGGTTTTTTTTTTTAGTGACTAGATAATTCTGTCAAATAGAGCACAACAATGTTACACTGCCTATGCTATTTTCTGGTGAAAATAGCCTTCCTGTTGTAGGGTACAAAGTAATGCAAATTCCTGCAGCAGGATCAGGGGGATGGGCTGTCAAGTAGTGAAGGGGGAAGAAGGATACTGTTGTGCCTAGACTTGTGTACTCCAGAAATACTCAGACACTTCAGTTTCAGGCATTTCAGTTTTTAGACACAGATTCTTGAATAATGGAGATGGAAAAGCTTGGTGGTAAGACTGATCTGTCACTGTCAAATTATCTTGGTTGCAGAATGAAGTATTCTGAAAGAAGCCAAACAGGTTACGTGCATGTTGATGCAGGAGCAAAGCTTCTAAACCGTAGCCCTTAGGCATTACTCTTGGTTTTTATCTTGACATGTGGAGTTATGGTAAATCTCTCTTCCTGGATAAATTCTGAAAGTGTTAAAACCAAGTTACCTGCTTTCATCAAAGGACATAAGTAACTGGTGAAATAAATAGGAGATAGGAGTGAGTCATTGTGGTAAAGAGATACCAAACAAAGCCATCTTAATGATAGGGAAGTGCATTTAAAGTCTGTTTCGATACACTAGAGATTCCTACTTGGCAAGCACGCTGTTTTAGTGAGTATACTGCTCTGACCACAGTGTGGTGTAGGAGGTAAATGCAGCATATTGATGAAATTCAGTCAAATACCATTGAAAGAACACCTTAAGGAACTTTATCATAAAAACTTGCAGTCTGATCTAATAAGACCAGTAGCTGAGTAGTTGTAGCTGCTGCTTTATGATCACATTGGCTCTCGCTGCCACTCACATCAGCCTGTGCGAACATGCAGTTCTGGAGGCCAGGGGTAGTAAAAGTCACAGATGACCTCTTAAGTGACATTCTTCAGGAGAAGCCAAGCTCATGACAACTGGTAGACAAATATGTTTTTAAAGCTTTGACTGAGAGATTCTGCATTAACTTTGGTGTAATAAGACCCTTCTTCCTGGACTTCATTAGACTTTCTTTGTAAGTGATTATTAAAACTGAAGCACTGCTTTAGCTGGGAGAGCGTGGCTATGAAATGGGCCAAGCAGAAGAGGAAGGATTGTACTTCAGTGTTCTCGGCATGCTCTATACAAGCTTTTGGTGATTGAATGATAAGACTCGTAGCATGCAAATTTGTTAGTAAACTCTCGTCTATCTCCTTGAAAAGATCTGAACTCTGAAGTATATACCAATCTTGAAGAGGATGGAGAAATCAGATTAAGTATTTTGCTCAAATGCTAAGCTGAGGAAGAGCTGGAATATCTTATCTTTTCTATGAAGACAAATGAGTCTTAGATATGTGAGTTGATGTTAAGCTTTTAAGTTTTCTAGGAATTAACTTGCTCTCATCTATTGGAAGCCATATGGGGAAGCGCATGCAGGAAACCATGGATGTGGAAGAAGAGGATTTAAACTGAAATCAGCACTTGCAAAGCAAGACAATGAAGGCAAAATACAAGCCTTCTCACTTAGATATGCAGGTGCAACACTGCACCTCATAGATCTTAACCTTTCCTGTCCCAATGGAACATCTCCTCTGGAAAGGTGGAGCACTTGGTAGCTATGCACCTTCTGTGGAATATAGATGTGTACTGTTGTGTACTTTGGTGGCTGAGTTTCAAAGGCATTCAGGCTGTTCCAGTATGTGAGATGGCGTGCTTCCATAAGAAAAACCTTACAGCTTCAAGCAGCTCTACATTTCAGTTTTTCTCAGTCTATATTTGTGCTACTGACATGTCAGAAGACTGCCAAGTTGTTTGTATGTACCAGGTCATTAACTTGTTCTGTGCATTATGGGCTGATTCTATCTCTTTTAAGAAAAAATAAGGTCTAAAGCAAGCTGTAAGTGATGTTAATGCATCCCCGAGAGTCTGTAGCGGGCAACCAGAAAACTTTCTCCATTTCCTGTACATGCATAGCTCTGTGTCATAAAGGCACATACTTAAATTAGTTTTCAGAGGAGTCCCTCCTAAGTATGGAGAGCTTGAAGGTAGTCAAGGTAATCTTTTAACAACTTGTCCTTACCCACAAAATATTTTTCAGAACAGTGTAGGGATTAAAATGGCAACTCCTGCAAAGAAACCGTGAAGAAATTGCTTAGCTGTGTGCCTAGTACATGTAAGCATAGGGAGAGGGCTAGGGAATCTAGGCGTAACCTGTCCTCAATTGTGTGTTTTCTCACTGTTACAATGATATCTAATGAGTGCAATAAGGAATGAAGAATGAAAAATATACATAGAATCATAGAACGGTTAGAGTTGGAAGGGACCTTCAAAGGTCATCTAGTCCAACCCCCCTGCAAGGAGCAGGGACATCCCTGACTAGATCAGGTTGCTCAGAGCCTCATCCAGCCTGGCCTTGAACGTTTCCAGGGATGGGGCATCCATCACCTCTCTGGGCAATCTGTGCCAGTGTTCTACAACTCTCATTGTAATTGTGTCAGAAATGGATGCAGAACTTAGAGTGTAGAGCCAGAAACTGGTAAGTGGTCTGAGGTTATCTCATAGTTTATATGGTGATGAGATTCCCGTTGCAGCTGCCTTCATGTGGAGATGGAGCAGCACTGTCATTCTGGTAACAGCTGAGGCAGGTCAGAAAACTCCCAGTCAGGGATGGATAATCTCCTATGTTAAGTTCAGACTGATGAAAAAGATTTGAAAGAATTGACTGATTTAGGAATGTTTCCTGCTCACACATGTTTAAGCATAAATCTCATAAGAAATTACTTAAGGATGATGTTGGCTGAAAACATGCAAGACTAGCAGATAAAGTTTGAGAAAGGGAAAGTAGGCGGCCTGTTCCTGTTGAAAGGGTTTAGCAGTCTTCGAAGCAGTAGAGGCAAGAAACAGAACTGAAGGTGTGTTGTATGCTTCCTTCTAGAAACCACTCCTCTGTGAGAAATCGTGTGTGGGTGTCCTTTCTTGTGATTCTTCTGGAACAGCTGGATTAGTTATGAGCTTTCAGTTGAGAATGACTTGCTGTACTTGAAGCTCTACGCCTAAATATTCAAATAAGCGCTGAACATGTTAAACTTGTTTCTTCTTGGTGTGTCTCCAGACTTCAGACATCTCTGAATACAAACTCTTGTTGTCAGCATGCTTTCTTTTTTAGAATTCTTCTATTTAAGTCATTTTTTATGAAGTACTATCAAGTAATGTATGGTTATTGGTCTTGCTTCTGAAGCAATTTCCTTGTCTCACCAGTGGGGTGCTGAATTATTGATACTAATGAAGGTTCTTGTGCTTAATACCCTGTTATACAGCTGTGTTTAATACCCTATTCTATAGCAACTCAGAATACTATGAGTATGCTTGTACTGCTATGATATCTTAAACTTAAAGCCTGTATGCTGATAGAATTCCATGAGAATATGTGAAATCTTACTGTCTTGAAGCTGGTGTGGTAAGACAGTTTAGTCTGGTAATTCTGATTATGCAAGACAGGACTGTTCAGTTACGTTTCGTTAAATGGTAGATTTGAGACGGATGTTCTCTGAGTGTCTTGAAAGTAAGCTTAGAATTTCTCCATAGGCTCTTCTACGTGTCATACAAGAAATAAGGTTAAAGATGTGATCTTAAAAGACCACCTGAACTAGTACATGATTAAAAGTCTGCTGTCTTGATCTTGCAGGTACTCTTAATTTCTGTCAGCAATGGAAACATGACTTAGTGCTTGAGCTTGTAATCACTATAGAATAGATGGAGCTTCAGCCTTGTTTTCAAATAGATATGGTTCATATCTTATATAGCAGTTTCTCAGCAGCTTTATGGTGTGGACAATAAATATACTTCTCTAGCACTCTGACACAGAGAATAAAGGATGGATGGGTATCCATCAGATGGGTGTGTGTGGGAACTACCTAAGATACCAAAGTTCTTATGTGCAATACAGCAAACAGGAGGAAAAAGTTATGTATCACACAACATAACTAATTTTGGGGTTAAATTATAATGCAAACTAGAAAGCTGTGCAGAAATCAAATTACACTGATCATAAGGTTTTTTTTGAGGCAAGTATTGGCTGAGTTCTTGCCCTTCATGTAATTCTGACTCAGGTAGTCAGAAAATGAGCTGGCTTGATAAGTCAAGTGCATTATCTTTCAGAGACAAACTGGTGGAGACAATATTAAATATACACTTTTAATGTATGGAGTTGACATGAATGTGAATCAACCTTTATCAACTCTCCTTGCATAAGTGTTATAGCTTCAGAATCTTAGTGTCTTCACATTTACATGTCCACTTTGCCTCTTACCAGTTTGGTTTTCTTTATGCATACATCAGGACATGGTGTCACTGAAGTGCATGTACAAATACAATTTGAGTTGGCAAGTGTTGTAAAGAGGTTGTCTGAAACTGATTACCTGTCTTATGAAATGCAGAAAAGAAAATAATCTTAGTTGCCTGGTTCCAAAAAAGGCTCCGATGTACTGTATAAAATAAGTTTCTTCCCTTCAGTAGTGAGCAAGGCCTCTGGGGATCAGTCTCACAGCTGTTGGAAATACCTTCCTTGAACTCCGGTGGTAACCACTGCCTTGCCTTTGCAGTCTCTTGCAGACTGTACCCTATAAATCCTTGCTTCAGAAGTTCAGCAGTGCGATATGCTGTGTCAGAAGAAAGTGATTGGCAGAAAGGGAATTTCTGTTTATATTTTTGTATGAAAGCATAGGAATAACTCTTGTGAAATTCTTGCAAGTGTTAAAGCTAGCATGACCTGCAGCAAGCAGTGACTACAAAGCACAGCATGTGTCTTGAGCTACCTGTGGTAAAATGTTAGATGTTCAAAGTTCTATTCTGCTTATGGAGACGCAGAACAAAGGTGGATGGAGTGGTAAGATTGAGCTTTGAAAAATTATGGGTTTTCAGGTGTTTGTAGAGCTTGTTCGGAAATAAGTGTCTTAACTCTGTCTAGAGAAAGCATAGCAAACTTCTTGTAGCAGTGCCTTCTAGATCAGCAGAAAATGAACACCGATATTCCTTATTGTATGGATTCTAGCAGCTTTTTGAGTAATAAATTAAAAAGCAGCCTATAAGTGTCACTGCAAACAGCTTGTGGGAACTTGTTCTTTAAATGCTCCCAGGCTGGAGCGCTGGGTAGAGCAAAGTGGCAGCTATTTGATACAAAATTCCAATCACACAATGTGCCATGACACATTGACCATTTTAAGAGATTAACATTTTTTCAGTCTCGTGATAAATTTGTTCTTGAGACAAAGTGACTTTAGAATTGTTTTCCTGTCTGCTGTGAAATGCTGTAGTGCTGTGCAGCATCACTGTTAAGCACAGAGCACAGCTCTGGCTCCATGACAGCACAAGGAGATGGATTAGGGTGTGGGGGGTACAAAATAGCT
>WHYT01016439.1:229588-241115 GCA_009806455.1 Tetrax tetrax
GCAATTGTTTGAGGAAGGCTTTCTAGCTTTGTGAAAGACCGTAGTGTGCTTTTTCTGTCTACTGGGATGATAGAGGTAGTCAGTGTTCCTGAAGGAAACTGGATGTCCAACTTCTGAACACCTCAGTGCTCTTGCTGTTTCACTGGTAGTGAACAGGCTGTCCTGCTTTGGAATAAAGTATAATGATAGCAAACAGCTAGCTACCTCAGGTAGCTAATGAGGTTAGTAGGTTACAAACTGGCTGTGTTGTGCAAGGAAACTGTAGAGTAAACTACTTTTTACTGTTTTGGAATAAAACAACGACTTCTAAGAACATGTAAAAAACTTCATGATCTAAACAATCAAAATACTGCTGCACCTGAACTGATATTCCTGACTCTTCAGTGACTCTAGAGTCTCTCATACACATTGTGTACATGTAGTGTACTGTGGATGTCAGGTCTCTGACACTGTCAGCACAACTGCTTCAACTCCACCCTGCAACTGCCTAGCGTAGACATAACCAGAGGACCAAAGGTTTTCTCTTATGGTAAAGTGGGAGTCAGCTGAACAGGGATTAACTGGGTGGTTACCTCTTACCCTGAAGGGCTTGGGACAGTTGCTGTTGGGAAGAGGTCCATCCAGCAGTCACTTAACTTTCCCACACTACCCTTAGTAAGAAAGGACACTTGCAATTCACTTAAAATCATCTGAAGCTGCTTTTGTCTATTAGAAACTGTAAGAACTGCAGTCAGTGGAACAGTTTCTAGTACTGTCCAATACAGGAAAATACAATATTCTTGTAGTTCTTGCTTTTTAACCTCTTGGTGTCTGTCACTTGGAACCACAAATACCAAGTATTACTACCATGATGGTGGAAAGTAAAAGTTGGGGTTGACATGCTGGTTTTAATTCTTACAGGTTTCTAATATCTACTAGCACTGCTAGTATAGTTAAATACCTCTGTGGTTTAAACACATGCACTGATAGCTTAAATGGGCAGGAGTGGAGAGCCAGGTAGTACTGGCAATCTGAGTCTGTCTACTCTTCATCTATGGCTGCTACCCATGTGAAAAAGCAGGTAGACACACTTGAGCATGTCCTGTAATATTGATAGTGGTTTGGTTAACCTACTTCTTGCTGAATAACAGATTCAATCTAATTGGGTAAGACAGTTCTGGGACAAGCTGTGCTGGTTTGGGGAGAGGGGGAAATGCCATCAGCAGTGGTAGCTTGCCAGTAACATATTGAGAGATTTGGCTAAAAAGGAGCCTCAGTCAGCTCATGCCTGACCCTGATAGTGTGAACATGTACATTAGATGTCTGGACAACTGGGAGATGCATCCTCAGGGCAGTTCTGGGTATTGGCTATATTGTGCCAAACATCCAGCTGTAGGACCAACAGACATACAGAAAATGTAGTCTGTTCTTGCCTGTGGCTCCTAAAGGACTTAGGTGAGTTTTGAAAGCAGCAGTGGTTCTAACTCAGTGAGAGGATTAGGCTGCATGCCCAGCCATTTTGGATGATGCTTTAGCTTAAATCTACCACACTGAATGTCATGAACTTTACTGAGAGTTGAAGTTGGAAAAAAGGAGCTGCCACTCAGATGTTCCTTGATGTTAGTATGTGAAAGCCTGACCCTAGAAATTCAGGGAGCTGGAGAAAAATCTTTTGCAAAGCAGCACAACACGAGCAGCGAGAAGAGCGCTCATTAGGTTAGGGCTTCTTCTGGCAGAAGGAAAATAGGAAAAAAAAGGCATTTAATTTACTGTTGAATTGTGGGATTTTTTCTGTCTAGGTTGAATAAAAGCACAAATGTCTCATGGTCCTGGAAACTGTCTGAAACAACTAACTTGCAGAGTTTGGCACTGCAAGAGTGGCACTGTGCTTGCACACTGTGTGGCCAATAAGGTCAGAGTAGTTGATAGCAAGGATCTAAAAGCCATGGTGTTAGCAGTCACATTAGACTTAGTCTGATTGTCACTAATGACCCTTCTTGAATTCTAGCATGACTAATTGACTATAGTGGTCATGATAAATTGTTGATCTTGCATGGAAGGAGAATGTTCAAGTATTTCCAGACTAAAACTGATTTATTGCAACCATTCACTATAGTTTAATAGGCATCCTGTGATGCCTGAGTTCACTGCATTGTACAGTTTCAGTTACTCTGCTTTTCTATCAACAGGTACACTAGCAGGATGCATTTTGAGCTCCCTTTAATTTGATTTACTAGGTCTCTTGATCACTTTCTTCCCTACTGTAGTATTGCTGGATAGGGGCTTTTTTTGGCTTGGTTTTATAGATTCAACTTTTCCTGGGTGGTATCTTCCTTCTTTCTGTTGAACTTAAACTACCTCTTAAACTAACTGAACTCTGAGTTTCAGTATTCTGAATGAGGATGTTGGCAAGAGCTTGGCTTTATTCATAAACTGAGGACTTTTTGCTGTTTATCAGACTCTTGACAGCTCTGTATTTGGTCCAGGAAAAAGCTGCAAAATTGCACTGCAATGGTCTTCCAGCTAGCAACAAAAAACTTTGGAATAAAACTCTTCAGCTAGCTGTGTGTTGACTTTGGGGTGACTGCAGTCTAGACTATACATCTATAGTTTAAGATTATTTGATGTGGAACTGCCAAACTTGTTAAAATCAAATTTTGAGCTCTGGACACCAATTAAGCTGATTAGCCTCTCAAAGATGACTTGAACTGACATTACTTCAATGAAGTAAACTACTTGTTCCATCATTCTTCAGTTGTCAGGCTTTTATAACCCGTGGCCATCTTTCTCTTCCTCATTAATGATCCGTTTTTTTTGAGGATGCCAGAAATGTTAATCTCTTCTGAAAGAGAAGAACTTTGAGGAACTTTGTCCAGTTGCCCATCAATACTCCTGATGAGATGTTAAGGGTTTAAATGCAAGTAATGCAACTCTTGTTTCTGAGTTTTGTGGTTTCAGGTAAGAATAAGCTTAGATTTTTTTCCAAGGTAGGGGAACTTGTACTATACTGTTGGTATTGACAGAAGAAAATCAAAGTTTGCCTTCATAGCAAAAAAGTATAGCTGGGGAAGCTTCTTCTAGATAGGCCATTCTACTCTCCTTGAGTAGGCTCTTCTAGTTCATATAAACTACATTTTAAAATTTCTGTGCTGCTATAAGGTCTCCCCTGAGCCTTCTGATGGTAAGTCACACTGTTGTGATAAACAAGACTTTCTTCTTTATTCCTTACACTGGGACAGATTGCTGTAGAAACTCTTTAAAATGTATTTCAAGGCAAAGTTGACACTGTCTGAATCCTAAAATGATAATTTATCTTTTGCAAGGAAGTAAAGGACAAAGATAAAGCTTCTCATGTCAGACCTAGCTACAGTGTTTTAATGTATTTTTTAGCTTACAGTTTACCCCTGTTACAATGTAAACTGGGAAGCAAGAATAGCTGCCAAGCTCTGATACAGTTTTAAATGAAACTTAATTCCTGTGATGCTGCTGTAGGGAACTCTATTAGTTCCTGATGCATGACATTAAGTGAAATACTTGCATAACGTTGTTGCAATTACTGGAAAATATGGTGACAATGTGTGCTGAGTCATTCAGATGTGAAAACTTTGTGGTTAGAGAATGCAGAACTTTGTGTTGCGTGCAGCCACTTTGATACCCCTGAACAAAACCTCTGATCCCAATGACGGCCCTGTAGCTTAGCTCCTCATCTGCATCTGAACCCTTAAAACACAAAGTATACCTTTGTGGTACTATCAGGTTTAGATTGAGGCACTAGACCTTCCAGAATGATTAATCCTATGATGCCCTTTCCATACTGCTGTAGTAAGCAAGTTGTTAATCTTCCTGCCCGCTTCCTTCCATGGTTATACACACTGGAGATTTTAAGTCTAGTTTCATCTGATCACTTTTAGCCTTTTTCCCCTCTGGGGTATGATCTACTTTCTACACTGCTGAATGCTGTTCTCACACATGGTGAAATGACTACAGCAAAACTGAATGACAAATCCCTGTCTGAACTGAGCATGGCAAAAATGGAGTAATTTAGTTTTAATAAAGTAGAGGATAATGTTTAGACTCTGGACTTTGGAGGGCTCGTATGTTTTACAGTTTGCTTTTTCTGTTTGACTTTTTTTTTGCAAGCAGAAAAGCACTTGTACAAGCTTTTCCTGAAAGTTCTGTTAAATTTTCAAAAGGCTGTCTAGAATGCTCTGCATCCCCTACAAGAAGCTCAGCATGTGCATTGTCAGTAATAATGGCATTGTAAAGAAAGTCCACACAGTGGACACATAACTTTCACTACAACAAAACTCACCTGTTAGGCAGGCCAGGTGTTATTTCTTATGTCTTTCTAGGGAATAAAAAAAAAAAATCCATCCTTGTTAGGCCTCCAGACAGGATGGAAGAGCAGTCATAAGCTAGTATGCAGGTCCAGTTTAGTGTTAGTGGATGTTAATTCTAGAGGTGAAAGCAGCTCTGTAAATAAACTCTTTTGGAGTTTGGGCTACTTCAGAAAAGGGCAGCTTTCATGCTGGAGAGTACTTGACCTGTTAAAAGGCATTAATCTCTAATAATATGGAGGTGTTGAGCTTGTGTGTGTTTTGGGGGGTAAGAGGTATCAAATCCTCCTAACGTAAAGCTTAAATCTAATAAGTAAAGATAGAAGCTTTTATTCTAATAGGCACATCAATTGTCTACTTTCACCCAAATTTAAGTTACAAAAGAATATGTATTTATGTCTTTTTCCAAATCTAAAACTCATACTATAAGAGCAAAAAATTTCTACTTCTATCAGTAAAGCCAGCTAGAAATATACTTAAATGATTGTTTTGGAACCAGCTGCCAGGCAATCTTGGTTAGTTACTAGTCAATGCAGCTCTCTAGCTCACTGTATATAAAGGCATTGGGCCAGGTGGGTGGGGAAGATTAACTATGATCAGGCTTCCTGGCCAAGGCTAGGCCCCCTGTTACTTCATCAAGAAAAAATGTTTGGTGTTGTTTAGAACTCAAGTTTGATTATGGTATATACTTTAACTATGTTTCTTTTCTTTGTAAGCTATATGTGATGCTGCACTAGTTCAATCTCTTTGGTACACCTTAAATGTGCTGTGTTGTGCAGGCTTCAGCAAGGCCTATGGCTAGAGTAGGCTAGGGTGGCCTTGCTAACTTCTTTATCTTTAAAGCTTTTTTGGGTGGGAGAGCAGAAGGTAGAAAGGGATTCAGTCAATGTTAGTGTCCTTCACTGTGGTAACTGTTCACAGCCATGTTTACCTACAGTCTGCACACCTATTTGAGAAATAGTAACTGCCCGATAAGCTTTTCCACAATTCCCAAGTAATTTAGCTTTCATATGTTGTGATTATGCTGTCTCTCCTCCTTGCTGGTAAGTCTAGCAACCCTCTTGGCAACTACTCAATACAACTTAATTTTCTTACGTAGACATCCATCAAGTTTTTGGAAAAACTTAGACTTAATTAAAAAAGTCTGAAATCCCTACAGAGCTCCATCAACTGAATAGGGAGAACTAGTGGGACTGTTCCCCTTGCTGATTCAGCTTCATGTGCAGTCTCATGTAAACAACAGCAAGTAGTGTCCGTTTCTAGACCATTTCAGGACCAAAATGAAGAAGTCTTTCTGTAGAAGACTGAGGTTGGTCTAGAGCACTGTAGACAGATTACTATTTTGCAGGCCTGTCCTATGGTGTGAGGGGATATACCACCTGAATCGGACACAAGACTCAGTGCTGTAGCACAGTTGGAGGCGTTCCTGTGTAACAGGAATCGATGGTGTGACAGCTAAACAAAGCTGAGAAAGAGCTCCTCATAGCTTGTGTGGTGCCATATGCAGTGACTGGTTTAATATAACTAATTTAATCCTGTGCAGCTCCATTTTAAAAAACAAAATCTGCACAATCTAAAGGTAAAGCTTCTTTAGATGTGACACAATTGATCTGCAGAAGTAGTAAAAGCCTTCTGGCCAAACTTTCCTAATGGTACTTGGTTCATGAAAACAGTGGGCACATGGTAAAACAATTGGCAGTAAGGCTATACCAAAACCCCATTTTAGGCATAAGAATCCAGCCTGGAAAGGCCAAGGGAGACAATGTGAGTTACTTGTACACAGGACTTTCATATACACTGTTTAGGAGACTTGTATCACCAATATGCCTCTTCCTTGGTCACTGTCAATGGTGCAGACTCGGTCCCTGGGTTGCTGACCTTAGAGTCCATGGCAAAAATGCTGCTTCGCAACTTGAGCTTTGAATATGGAGGTAAGAACATTCCTCTTGCATGCTCCTTCTCACACAGGGCATAATGAAGTGAAGAAATTAATGTACAATTTCCACTTGTCAGAATATGCTGGCTAGTGAAGCTGTTTTATTAAGCATCATACTTGAAAGTCGAACAGCTACAAGTCAGCTTTATAAGTCTCTGGAACTTCACTGTAGCTGCTGCTGCTTTCAGGCAATTCTAACAACTGCTTAGTCAACCTTTTCTGAAAATGTCTATAGGGAATGAGCTAATGGGTACACTGAAGTACTGACATTAAAAAGAGGCAATTGAGCTAAAAAAGTGTGCTGTTGAACAGGATCCTGTGTCAAGTTCCTTCACCTAATGAATTTCTGGCTCTTTCTGAGAGGATGGTAATACTCAGTTCCTCTTGTAACTGTCCTTACTAATCAAAGCAGGACTTGAACGTTTATAAACAGAGGACACTATGTTTCCAATTAAAATTCTTACTTTATCTATTGTAAAAAAGCATATGCACTAAATGCTAAAAGCTAAAGTGATGATACACTGTAAAACTAAATTAAAGTGCAGAGACTACTTTTCTCAATGAAGACTTCTGAAAAAAAGCAGAGAGCTATTTTAGTATCCTGAAATTCCCAAGCAATGTGCTAGCACTTGACACTACTGTGTGCACTCAAGTACAAACGCAGCATGATGGTCTGACCTTCCAAAGAGAAGAATAACTGAACTGGCACTCTAATTCTACATGTCAAGTATACTGACTACAATATTGTACTGAAGAAAAGGCTTTTTTAGTTTGCTATACCTGCTGACCATTGGTTTTCTTCTGGATTTTTGTTGTGAATAATTGTGGTTCAACTATTCTGATAATCTTGTTTCAAATCCTGGGATTGCTGTAGAACCCAATAGTTGGAAATTATTCCAAAGAAGGTCTTAGGCTTAAAAGATGAAGTCAAAGATAACAGGTTAGCTAGAACTGTTAAACTCAGTCCTTTTGAGCTTGTACTGAAGGGGAAAAAATATAATATAGGTGATGTCTTCAGAAGATGCTTTGAAGGCCTTGGAGCTTGTAGAAATCCTTCTTTCTCTCCCTTCAGAAAAAGCCTCTGAGTTTGCTTAAGTCTCTAGCTGAAGTAAATAGATTTATATCTAAATCTTGCAGAAGCTTTTTTTGATGAAAGAATGATTTGTGTATAGCTGTGGTGGTAATCTTCTTAGGTATTATTTCTCAAAGAACACTACTCAACAAATAAGTTTAAAAAAAATTTCAAAGTGGTAGTTGGGATTGAAAACTGCTTTTAGCATCTTATTACTTGTGTATAATACACATAATGGCTGTTACAATCGGCTTATGTAGGATAGAAGAGGCAATGTTGTATGAACTAGGTGACTAGATCTGAATGCCAAACTTGTATGCACCAACCTGGTACAGAAGTCCACTTATATTGACTACAGTTCATGCTTAAGTATACATATGCTCTGTCACTGTCATCTCTTCCAGGTCAGGAGCGCTTTGGAAATATGACCAGAGTGTACTACAAAGAGGCAGTTGGTGCTTTTGTGGTCTTCGATGTCACAAGAGGCTCCACTTTTGAGGCTGTTTCAAAATGGAAGCATGATTTGGACAGTAAAGTATTACTTCCCAATGGCAGCCCCATCCCTGCTGTTCTTCTTGCAAACAAGTGTGACCAGAAGAAAGATGGCAGCCAGAATCTCTCTCAAATGGACCAGTTCTGCAGAGAAGGTGGCTTTGTTGGATGGTTTGAAACCTCTGCCAAGGCGAGTATAATGAAACATGCTTTGACTCTTCGAAGTATTAGTATAAGAATGGATTAATATAGTCATGTGGGGAATAAAATTATAGAGTATAGGAAGTGACAGTCAAGTCTCCAGTGTTCATCAGAAGTTGGAAGTGGTGTGCAGGCTAGCTCACTTCTGAGGAAGACTTAGAGCATATTTGGTTTAGTTTAAATTTGGACAACCTTAAAACTAACCGGAAACCTTGATTAACTGAGTTTGAGAAGCTATTTTCACCTTGCATGCATGAGGGTCAAGTAATTCTTTAGATGTTAATATTGCTAAATGCTGATGAAACTATCCAAAACATACAAGTAAACTTTAGGTGTGGGTTTTTAAATTGCACCTTCTGTCTCTGCTGTTGCACATAAGGAGTGGTAAGACTCAAAGTGAACAAGCTATTTGTTCACTTGTTACTACCTACCCAGATAATGTCACTAAGGCACTTTTCTGTTTTATCAGGTGATGTCAAGACTGAACTAGCAAAAAAAAAATTGTTCTGTATAACTTGAGCCAAGATAAACAGCTGCTTTATTAAAACAGATAACTCTGAATAACTTCATATATTGTACACTTTTAGTCTACAGACTAATATGCACAGATAAGCTCGTGGTAGCTTAGTTGGAAGTGAAGTACAACAGTTCCTTGAAACTCAATTGATCCTTAAAATGAAAGGTTCCTCTAGACGAAGACAATGTGACTGACAGACCAAATTACTGGTCTGGCTGATAACTCCTTTACATGGTAAGCTAAGTGTCAAGGTCCCTCTTTTCCCTTGGCTTGCCTACTTCCTTTAGCTACTGCTGTTGAATTGGCACAAAATGATGCTTAGACAAGTCTTTTTAAAGGAAAAACATCTGTAAGAGGAATATAAAATAAAGTGATCAGGAAGAGGCTTGTTACTTCAAAATAAGGAAGAAGGGTACACAGTGACAGGAATTAGTTGAATTAGCTAATAATTTGTTTGCATTTGAACAAATAATTCCCAAACTTACTCATCTGTTACTAAAACAGCCTTTTGAGGCTCTTTTTACTTAACCCAAAGCAGAATCTTGGTATTCTTTGTTTTCCCTGAAGCTTCACCTGCTCATAACACTGCTATGTATAAACTTCAACATGGGTTAAAAACAAATGCAAGTAACATTGGAACAAAACCTAATGTGGGGGTGTAGTGACAGCTTGCATTTTAGGTGGCATTTAAGAGATGACAATATAAAACAAGGTTCTTGGTGCACAAAAGTCCAGATGATAGTCCTAGTTCACATATGAATGGACTTGTTTAGTACTCTAAAGAGGTGTAGTTAAAATAGCTTAGCAAAAATTCAGGACAACTTTCTTGTTTTCTAAGCATCGCAAATCAGTTTTTTAATATCTGGATAATCTTCTGCCTTTCTGCTGGAACTGATACTTGAATCTTCAGTCTAATCATCAGTAATATAGGTGCTGTGGATTAGGGAGAATATTAAAGGCAAAAAATGCAGAGAGTATAAATACTCATAGAAATATCTTATGTATGTAATTACACTAAAATGAGGAGACTCCCCCTCCACTCTGAGCAGGGAAAAGTGCTGATCTACAAACTGCCAAAAGCCATTTGTGGCTGACAACTACAAGCTTGTAAAGTGCAGTAGTGATGGGTCAAATGTTCTCATGATCTAACCTTGCTCATGTAGAGTTTAGATCTACAGTTACGGTGACAGAATAGTGTAGCAGGATAGCATTCCCTTTGAAACCAAAGATGAGCAATTCTGAACATGGCAGTCCTATGGTGAGCTAGCGGGTGGCTCAGCCAGGTCAAAGCTGTGGCCAAAGGCCCCTTGGCACTGGCCAGCTTGGCCCCTCAGTAACTGTGATACCTAGAGATGTATTTCATCAGGGTATCCTGCCTGCACACCTTCTGTAGAGTGTGTGTGAAGGTACCTTTCAAACCATGCCCAGAAAAATGTAGAGTGACTAGATGAGGCACCCTGATTTAGCTGGGGTTTTGAGGCTAATAGAAAAGGTTCTTTTACGTAAATAAGTGCATTCAAACTGCAGTAGAAGCAGAAAATGGCCCCAAAAGGTAGAACACTACTATGAACAGTGTAATTGCCTACTATCTTTCCTGATGTAGAAATACACTTTGATATTTGTGAGTCTTCCAAATGCAGGTGACTGCCTATTAGATTAGAGTCAAAGTATCCTATTTGTAATACAGGTGAATAACTTTGTGTCAAAACCTTTCTGGTAACTTTTTTTCAAAAAGCAAGTGTATGAGCAATGACTTAATGGATCTAAGCTGTTTGTGTCATGCTGATGGGACTGTGAAGAGTTTTTGTACTTGTATGAATGTGTGGGTAATTTAAAAAAAAAAAATCACTGACTATTTTGTTTTCAACACTTTTAGGACAACATCAACATAGATGAAGCTGCTCGATTCTTGGTGGAAAACATCCTTGCCAACTACAAAACCTTTCCTAATGAAGAGAATGATTTGGGGAGACCAAAACTGGACCTAGACGCATTGAAAGCAGAGAGTAAATCACAGTGCTGCTAATGCTACCACTGTTTAGTAAATTCAATGGGATGAGCAGCAAGACTGTTCCTTAACTCAAGCTGCTGCTATGGTGCTGCGTTGTGACAATCTTTATGGGGTGTCTGGTATTATCTGAATAGGTGATTCTTGTGGGTGTTTACATGTTCTTGTTTAGCAAGGAACTAAGTATCTTGTGAGTTACCACTCTACTTGCTTGAGTGGCTGCATCTAAGTCTGGTTAGTGTCTTCTTACTTGAGAACATAAGGTAGTGTTTACACTCCTAAAAAGGAACAAAGACAACATTCAGTGTCTAGTTTGCTTCTAGGACATATGCTACATTCCAAATAGGACTCACTCATCATGGCTTTAGCTGAATAGACACTTGCACCTTAAAGTAAACTTTTCCTTTGTCACCAGTAATGTCCCACTTCAGTCTTTTCACCTGCACACTTGTCCCTATTTATTATCCCCCACTGTGAGGATCTGTCTTGTTGCTAGTTCTCCTAGACTGAGACATCCCAGAAATCTTGAAGGGGCCAATAAGAGATAGGAGATACCTTTCTTAGTGTATTCACTAGGACGGAGTGAAGTAATGGCTTTTACCACTGAGTAAGAACAAGATGGGTAAACAATTGTACTTAACAGGGGAAAGGCATGGTTATAGATATTAACAAAAGTGCATCTCCAGCTATTTAAGGCAGGATATTTTCAGCTAATACTTTACATGTGAAACACATTAATGAATACAGGTGTACCGCTGGCACATAGTTATGGTAACCTCACCCATAGGCACATCCAGAAATAAACGTCCAGTAACTCTTTCATGCACTAACATGGAAAATTTTACTAAGAGTGCAAAAAGCAAATAGCTTACTGTCCTGTGATAATGAACTTGCTTCTCTTTCCTTCTGTCTTGAGATGCTTCTGAATACCATGAGGAAGGAGAGAGGTCTTGAAGGAAATAGCTTAACTGGTTCTTGCTAGCCT
>WHYT01016439.1:274696-314643 GCA_009806455.1 Tetrax tetrax
TAAGCCAACCAATAAGTTGAATTTTTTATTAACTAGATTACATTTTAATTAGGAAAATATGTATTCAAATTAGTTTTACTAGTTAATTTTAATTAAAACAATGAACCCTTGAGAGCTCAGCCTACCTCGATCGGTAGACTTCAAATTTCATGGACTCATGGGCATGAGAACATTAAGTAATATAGCAGTGGCAATATCACATTAAATGCTGTGCTCCCTACTGAACTTTGTGTTAGGTTTTTCTTCCCATGGAGCCCAAAGCAATGTCAGAGGGTCTTGCAGGCAAACACTCTGCATGAGCTGTTGGTTGGAGACTGTGCAATAGAAGTCTAGACTTCTATTACAAGGAACAGTGTAATAGAGAAAAGCAGCTTTCAGCAGAGATATACAGTGAAAAAAGCATTGTGAAAAGAAAAATAATTGTAATTGTGCTTTGAAATTGGAGACCATTCTTAAAATGTGATGTTAGAGACTCTATTTGCCATGGATTATTCATCTACTTAAGCGAAATGGTCTTTAGCTTCTTCTGTGAGCTCTCTGTAACCACAACTGCAGAAATGGGATTTCCTGGTGTTCTTATCAATGCATGCTAAGTGCTTTGTAAAAGAGTTGACCTAAATCCACAGAAGTACTGACGTGCTCTGCCATGCAGAGATTTTTAGTTCTTAGTTATTACCCAGGTGTCATGCAGAGGGCACAAAAGGATTTTACAGAAGCCGAAAGGAAGAAATGCCAAAGAAAGGAGCAAAGAACAAGCCATGTTCTTAACAGATACTCAAGTCCCAAACTCTGGTGTGGAAAGAGGTGCCACAATCTTCCGAGCTGAATCTAAGGTCAGCTCAACCTTTTTACCAGGAAACTCTGGGAGAAACAAACTCAGAAAAGTTACTGGTTCCATAATTTTGTAAGGTGCTGTACAATTATGTGGGGAAGCATGACTTCAGATTCCCTCTTTGAATCAGGTACGCTAAAGAAGGATTTGAAAAGAGATCTTCAGCTTCCTGCCTTGGAGGACAACCAGAAGACGCAGATGCTCTGTGATCGTACTGTTAGTGGTTTCTTAGACAGAGCTTGGTGGAATGGAGCTAAGATTCCCTAAGTGGCGTGTTCCTTTTCTTTTCTTTTCTTTTTTTTTTTTTTTTTTTTTTTTTTCCTGTGGAGTCATCAAGATCTCAAAAGAAAGCTATAATTCAGAAATTTAAAATCTGAGTATGGTTTTATGTGATATCACAGATTATTTGTATATCAGTATAAATATCCACATGATACGGTATGCAATATATTGCCAGGAGTTATAAAAACTTGTTCTCAAATATAAAAAATTGGAAACTTTCCCTTTCAAATCCTCTGAAGATGTCAGTGTCTAAAGAAATTAAGCTTTTATTTTTAAAATAAATATGTCTTGGCACAAGTTTGTAAAAATAGCTCTTCAGCTGTAGCCCAAAACACACTTATATTCCTGATTTCCTGGACATATTTGTAGAAATTCGACTGCTGCTTATTTAAAAAAAAAAAAGAGTAAAAAAAATGTTTTAAGGAAAGAGAAAATTACAATATCTTTAGCATTTTATAGCTGATGTATATAATGAATAGAACTGTCCTGTAAGTATATCATTAAGGCTCCAGTAGTAAAAATTTCTCTGTCTAATACTGTATTTCTGCTGTACAACATTGCTGAGTATCAAAGCGGAAATGCTGAATGTAGTCCTATTTTCCAAATAGTTGAAGTCCATATGTTTTTTTTTTGCAATAAGATTGATTTAACCCCTTTTGCTTGGTTTTTGGTGCCAGGTTGTTTCTCAGGTCCCTGCAGCTGCTTCTTTTTGTTCTTTTGGGTGAACAAAGGCTATGGTTTATTGCCAGTGTGTTTGGGAGAATATCATAAAGATGTGACCTCCACATACTTTGTCTGCTTCCAGGTTTGATAATTAGGGGGCAGGAGCTGCTGCATTCTCATTCTAGCTAATTGAATTTTTCAGCCCTTCATACGCACTGGAAAAACGATATGCACAGGTACTACTAGTGCTAGTTGGTAGCTATGAACATGTTGTGTGTTCGTCTTGTGAAAATTCCTGCAGTCTCCTCAAACTTTTTACCAGAGTTCTGAATCCCAAGAAGAGGGTAATGAGATTGCTGGTAGCACACGAAGCCCTGAGAATGAAGCTAACCAGAGACAGAACTGTCTGGCCTGGCAGCTCCCAGGTGCCTAGAAGTGGGAGTCCTGTTCCTTAATATGTCTGTCTCATTTACTTTATTAGTATTCCTCATATAAATACATTTAAATATTTTGTTGTTTTCTACCTAATAATACCTTGTAGCACTTGTATAGGCTTGCTATCTTAGTGACAAAAAGTTATTGTAGTTACTAACACTAAAATTTTTATTAGAGTACATCTTAAAAAAATATTTTATGAGATACAAATGTTCCTACTACCCTTGCTTAATATACTGTTCATTTTTTGTTCATGCCTCTCTTTGTTCCCCAGGGCATCTATGTCTTCCCGTCTAGGTGCTTCCAATGGGAAGTGGAAATTTCCTATTTGGCCAGAATGGAATGAAGCAGATATCAATGCAGAAAAATGGGATGCTGGAAAAGTTGGAAAAGAGAGAGAAAAAAATGGAAAAAGTGCCATTTCAGTAAGTTGTGTGACACATACGTATTATTTCCACTTCATTTTTTGTACCTGTATTTAATAGAGTATTTGTCAGAACTTAAAAATAATTTGTTACTGATGAATATATTAGTTTTCAATCATATCTTTTCAGTAAGTTTAAATAGTTCTCTACTAAACTAAAAGTATTGTGCATTGTTTGTTTGTTGCTTCTTAAACTGTTAATGTGTGTGTGCTTTAATGTGTGCACATTACTGGTATAAAAGATGCAACCCCAAAATCTATTTTGTAACATGAATTAAAACTGGAGCTGTGGGAACAGCTGACCTGTTGTAGTATGTCAGAACAGTCTTTTCTCTGGGCACTGCAGTTTCTGTGGACTCAAAATGTTGAATACATCCATCTTTATTACTGGAAAAATGGATGTTGAAGTCTTTTCTTTTGTACACCTCAGTTTCTGGACACGTGAAACACTGTCTGCAGTTCTAGTGTGCAGAGAATGGTTTGAGGGGATATAATTTTGCAGAAAGTAAGCACCTGCCAGATACAGAAAAAAATTTCAGTCTTTCCAAATTTTTAATTACTTTTAAGTCTCATCTGGACTTTTACTCCTTCAAAATGGTTATCATTATAGAATGTATGTGCTTTTTATGCAGAGTAGTAGTAAAATTATTTCTTAAAGAGGTTCTTAAACTTTGCATTTTTAAATGATATTTAAAATCCATTTAATACCATGCTTAATTTGAGTCTTTGGTGTGCATATTTTATATGCAAATTCTGCATTGTTCCTAGGTTTTTCTGTATGTATTCTTGTGTGCCATGTGTATCTTAGCATATGTGTTTGTAGAATTCTTTTTAATCTTTTCCCATGCTTAAATACGTTGTACCTCTATGGGGCAAAAGTATTTTTTTGAGAGAAGTTATAGTGTCTATACTGGCTGCTGCCATTAACTTGACAATTTTCCCTTGTGTCTGTCTTCTGTTCCATTACCACACTTGGTGTACTTGGCTGTACTCTAAATGTCTATCTAGCACTAATCTGTTAAGTCTGCCAGACATTATTATAATAGGGAAAATTTAAACATAATTGTAACTGAAAATCTTTTTTTTTTTTTTTTAATCATAACAAGTATTCCTGAGATGTTTACTGGACCATTCAATTCTTCTGCCACAAACTATAAAAAACATTTCTTTTTTAACATGTTTAAAGGAGTTGTTAAATATGTTGGTCACAGCAGATGAATTTACAGATATAAAAATTTTTTCTAATGTGGCCTCTTTTGATCCAAGCAGATAGCCAGAATTCAACATTGTGTAGTGTACTTCAGTTACTTTTTCTGGTTTACTTGTGTTTAAATGCTAAACTTTCTGTTACACTGTGTAGTCAGGATTGGATGTCTCTGAAAGCAGAATATAAACTCTGCTAATTCAGTTCTGTATGGTCCAGGCTGCAAGGATTCCTTTAAGCTTTCAGAAAAATAAGTATTCCAAAAAGGTTCTTTTTGTTTTCCTTCCCAACTTATCTTTCTTCCTTCAGTTACTTGAAATAGTTTGTTGCAGATTGATATGTTGAAGGAACTTACACAATGAAAGAAATAAGAAAAAAAATGCAGAGAAAATATTGTTTTGGAGTCTTTGGTTTGTCTTTGATTTTTATGCTTTTTGTAATGTATTTTCTTTTGCCTTTCTTTAATCAGTAAGCATTGTGGTTTTTCCTTCCCAGAAACTCTTTCTCTTGTTTGGTTTGTAGAAGATAAGAGTACATCGTGGACTGTGAAACACAGAAATGTATAATATGCCTAAAAGCTTTTAAAATTCCAGGCACAAATAAAAGACATTAACCATGTAACCAATTAGTCTCTCACTCAGCACGAGCAGTATCTGAGGCATTCCCTCATCCTACCTTGAGCTATTAAGTAAGCAGGTATCCTGATGCCTTCTGTTAAAACAGAGGATAAGTATCACTTTGGAAATGAAAGTTTGAAAATTATGTGAGCCTCTGTCTTTAATGGTCTGATTCATGATGCTGTATAATTATAGCTCTCTTTAGTTTCTAGTTTAGTTCACAGTTTTAAATGTGTGAAACCCTCTTTCTGTCTAAATATCGCTTTAGATATTTACTTTCAGTCTTCAGTTTGAAAAGCTTTAGAAATCAGTGAGTTAGAAAAAGTACGTAGAAACAACTTGGTAGAAGAGTGCTTGACTTAAAAGTTTAAAGTGTTTTTTAGGGGGCTTTTATGAAAAATGGAAAAGAAATAAAACACTTAATATAGACCTATTTAGATAGTGCAGACCACACAGACTTCTCCACACAGACTTCTTGGAACAATATAAGTAGTTTTTGTGCTGAATCTTCATTTTGGGCTTTGCACTGTTTTAGTTCAGTTATAAATACTATTAGTTCCTTTTTGTGCTATTTTTGTTCTTAGGTGAATTCTAATGTGAACAATATATTATTTTAAATCTTGTGGAAGATATAATACTGTAATTAATAAAAAATGTTCCACTTTTGTTCATGCATATTTTATGTAGAATGTCTTTGAGGATCCTGAAGGGAAAATAGAGTTGCCAGCATCCTTAAAAGTGCATTCATGGAAACGCCCACACGAGTTTTTAACAGATAAGGTAAGAAACAAGCAAGGTCATAATGAAAAAATGCTACTTGCCTAGCTGTGTCACAAATAAAGGAAATTAGTTCAACAGATAAAACTCACTTGACCATGCATAGTTGTCCTGTCCAGGACACCATTGTGTACCGAAGAGTCAGTAATGCATGCAGCGTTAACCTGTGCTGCGTGCCTTGAGGCTGCAGGATAAACTTAGCCTTTGCCTTTATCTGTGCGCAGCAGCAAGTTCTTATGTGAACATCCATTCTGTGTACAGTAGAAATGATGAAAAGAGTTGTTTTCTTGTAAGAAAATCCTGTAATAGCCCAAATTCTGTCATAGCTCAATACTGGCAAAATGAGATGACCCTTCCTACAGATGGGTTCTGTACAGACTGCTGCAGGTGGATCAGAAGCCTGTTTGAAGCTGCACGACTTGGGGTTCCCAGCGTCTAAAAGGACATAAGGTTATCTATCCTAATATCTTTCTTTATAGTTAGCTCTAATAATACTACTTTAAATGATACTTTGTGGAATCTGAGTGCCTTTCTTAGTGGGATCACCATGGACCAGCACCTGCTGGCACAAAACATCACGATAGTGCCTCCTCCCAAGTCTGTTCTGCTTTTTGACTCCACATTCATTTAGAAGACACCTGGACAGAGAAATGTCTTCCTTTTTTTCTTTGTGTTCTTGTTTCCTCACTTAAAAATCAGTGTCATGGCAAAACAAATTCTGTTTGTTTCCAACAAAGGCTTCCCTCGAGCAGATATCTGAAGTTAAAAGGTAAAAAACCTGAAACCATTAATTAGCTTTACCAGAAATATAGTACTTTTTCCTACTTCAACTATTGTATTTCTCCAGTCTGCATACAGAACATGTCCACATCTTTGACAGTGCTTGCCTGGAAGACAACCATAACATTTTAAAATTATGCAAAGCTCTTATTCAGTTTATTTTTAAAATTAATTGCAAAGAAAATAAACAGACTACCATTTCAAAGGTTAGTGTTCTCTAATGCTGTTGCTAATCTAAGTTTTAAAGTGTTTTTTCTTCAGATGAAATGCTGAAGTTTTAAAACCCTTTGACCACCCGTCCAACTTTTTCAGGCTTGTCAGTTTTCCTTTTGTCAGCTTGTCAGTTCCATTTTTTATTAATTAGACACTAAACAGGTCCAAGTTTAATTTTTAATGGAGGAAGGAGAGGGGGAGGTCAGGAGAGTAATTGACAAGACCAAAAGATTGGATGAGAAATGCTGCCAAAATGCATAAACTGAGTAAAGATATCTGAAAGATGAGGGCAAGAGAGCTGGCAGCCCAGAAAGCCATGGAAAAGTGTATCTGTTTTAAAAATAGCTTTTAAAAGCTATCTTTAGAACACTGTGAAGAAAGCATTTGTTTTTTTTAAGACCTGATTAAAACTTTGATGCTTGTTTGGGTCCAGTGTATTTTGAATCAAGAAGCTGTGATTATTAGAAATTTTAGAAGTTGTTAAAAATTAATGTAAATGTTAAGTGACGAAAGGCTATTAATATTATTTATGTTGCTACCTAATCTATTAGTAACTATAAAAGAAAGCTTAGTGTGGTAAGCAAAGAATCAATGATCACCAATAAGTGATGAGACGCACAGAAATATTTGGTTCAATAAACTACCATCCTAGTATGTTATTTCTAAACTTACAAAAAGAAAACAGACTATATAAACAAATAATAGTTATCAAAACTATGTTATACAGTCAGAGGTTTGATAAAGTCAGTGTTCATACTGACGATACCACTATCTAACAGACTATGAGGAAAACAGATCCTTTTGAATCTTGGTGTTGGGACAAGGAAATCTTGAAATATGACACAGTGTTATGATCATGATTTAAATGAAGAACTGCAAATATGAATAAATTGAGAGAATCTTAGTTTATTTATGTAATTATTTCATTTGGTACTCTTCAAATCTGGTAAAAGCAAAGATTTTTTTTTTTTTTTTAAATTCTGAACATGTACATTTTAAGACATTTTTATTAAGGCATGCCAAAGCAGCTACAAGATTTGCAAACTGATAGCCTTTAGCTTGCAAACATCTAATGAATGTTTGCCAAATGTCTAACATTTGTATGTCACTACTGTTAAACTTTAGTGTTCATTTATATTTTTTCCAGATAATTTAGCTATGGACTTAACTAATTTACTTTCTCCTAGGTTCCTGTGGTTGTCAAAAATGAAACCTCACTTGATCTTTTTTCAGCAAATGAGCATATATTTTGTAGTGAGGTATGTAGAAATGCACAAATGTCCCTTTAAAAAAAAAAATATTTAATTCTTTTTAACTCTTTTTAACTTTTTGGATTTCACTCCTAATTTCTACCATGAAGAAATAAGTTGTGACCAATTTAAGTGAATAAAGAATGCTGGGAATAAAATGTCAAGAAATCATTTAGATTTGCATAATTTATATTTATCTTTTTTTGAATTTGAAAAATTAAATCAATGATGGTCAGAGATTTTTCCCAACTTTTTTTTTTTAGAAAATATGCAGTTTATGAACTACAAAGATTATTACAGAATACTGTTCTCTAAAGATAAGAGCAAATAAAAGCTATATCAGAAAGGATTTATATATTTCACACAAGCTCTCCTGAAGTAATTTTCTTAGTGTATCTCCATGCATGTGCAAATCTCTGTCACACAGCCAGTCCTTTCCTCTCTCCAGAGTCGAATAAATGTTTACTGAATTTCTACAGATCAGGGGAAAATATAAAGCAGATAGAACCAAGGCATCTGACTGCCTTACTGAGTATAGTATTACCTCATAATTTCTACTTCATTCAGTGCTTCAATGTAAATTTGCAATTCATCACTAAAGAATATGTATGAGAAGAAGCCACCAGAAAACGGATGATGTAAATTTTGCTGTCCACAGAACCACTAATTAATTTAAGGGCAAGTTTCTTGTAGTAAATGGTTATTCTCATTCTTTTTTACATAAATCACTGTAAGAGTCTGGTAATACTTGTGAAACTATAGCATACATCGAAATCTGCGTGTAAGAAAAACACATGCATGATTAGTTAAAGCTTCTATTTTATTTTTTTTAATTATTAAATACATCTAAGACTTAGGATTGTTTTTACTGAGTACAAATAACACGTATTAAAGCTAATACTGATTTTTAACAGCTATATCTAGTAATGGCCATTAAACAAGTAACAGTTCACAAGTCTTGTAACATAATTTATTTTGAAATCTGTTCTCATTTTTCTTTGGTAACTGATGAACAGCCTAATTTATACTGTGCCTTTACTTAGTTTCATGAAGTTTTGTTGATAGATATTATGATGATTTTAAGAAAATTTGTACTAGTGAAATTATTTTTTGCATGAAACTGTAACTATGCTTTTATATAGCTTCTTCATTTAAACGGTATCTTTTTTGATTCTTTAATCATTCTAGGATAACTTGATTGCATTTTTCTAAAAGATGTAAGTTGAAAAATTCCTTTTTTCTTTTTTTCTCTGTTGTCAGCTGATGAGATGGATTGTAAGTGAAATCCATGCAGTCTGGAGGGTATATAATGAAAAAGCCTTAACTGATAGAACATCCACACCTTTTTGGAAACCATGGGAACATATTTATGCCTTATGTAAAGCTACCAAGGGACACATGCCACTGTACAATAGCTATGGAAAGTATGTAGTGAAACTTTATTGGATGGTGAGTACTTCCCTCCAACAATATGTAAATATTATGCAACTAGCATGGCAAATTTTAATGGTTAGGGTAAGTGTTTATTATTCTTGAGAATATGTGGATTTCTAGGAGTGGAGGCATTGACAAATTGTTGATGGATTTAATGAAACTGCCTTTTACAAGTCATATGATTTTCATACAACTTAGAACTTGATAAAACAGTTATTACTTGAAAAGGCGATATTCTTTTTTTTTTGTATATTATGTAGAATTTTGCTGAGTGTTAGGAGTTTTTTTTTTCCTGTGAGCGCTGCTGCAAGATACTACATCTGGGTTCATTTGTTTACTACTTTGTAGAAAGACAATCCAATCATGGTAGTTGCTAATGTTGCATATGTTCAAATTATCTATTGAAATCACTTTTCTTTTCTGATATTTGTGACATTTTTTTTAGTGTCAGACAGCAGTTTTGAATGTCATTCCTTAGGCCAAAGCACAATTTCAACACATTTGACAGAAAATAATTGGTTCATTCTGTATCATATAGTGAGTGGTTAAAATAAAGTTGTTTCAAAAAGTGATTGATTTTCACCATTTGTAGTTTGAGTTGCATGTGATACTTGATATCCTATTTTGACAGGGTTTGACTTCTAAATCACATGTTCTCTTATAGTCCAATGTAAACTGTTTTTTATTTGACACGTTTACAGAAATTTTCTTTCTTTTGTTCCTTTTTTATATCTTTCTATTTTATGAAAATATTTCTTGTTGATATTTGGGTTTTTGGTTTTCTTTTACTCTGTATCTCAAAATGTTATGATGGTACTAAGCATCATACGTGTGTGTTACCTGGATGGAAATTGCTTTTTACCATTTGAATCCTCAGTATTGGTTGACTTTTACTAAATAAAAAGGTATGTTTAATTTAATTTTCGCTAGAGAGAAAAATATGAAGACTAATTGTGAGGTTTATACTGCACTATAAACTGTATGATTTAAATTCTCTCTCAGTAACTTTTACCCCATTTTTGTTTCCGTCTTAATTTCATTTGCTGATTTTTTTTTTTTTTGTGCATGCATTAATTGTTTTGAGATAATAGGCAAAATATTTCTGTTCCTGTGCAGTGAGTGATAGAATATGGAGGTTTGATGCAAATGTTTAGTAGAGTCAAACAAGTGACCCACATCTCTGGTATATTAGGATTAAGAATGACATAAAAGTTAGAAGTTGTTTATGTTGTTTGGGTTATTCTGTTTGCATTTGTTTTTTGCAAACAGAATATGTTGAAAAACACTAAGATGTATAATTTACCCTATTAATTGCCCAAACTTGAAAATAATTTTGACAGAGAGAGTTGGAAACATAAAGTTGGAAGTGTTAATAAAAACTCAAAGGCATCCCATTGGACTTCTAAAAAGATAGAATTCATGGAAACAGAAAAATTTATACTTAAAAAAGGAAACAAAACATAAAAAAGAATGTGTAAAAGCTTTTTTTTTAAAAAAAAAGCAAAAATCAGTGCTCCTGAATACAAATGAACAGCTAAGACAATGCAGACAGCTGATTAAGCAAGCCAAAGATACTAATGAAATTTAAGTTGCTAATTGTATTGATATACAAGATTTAAAAACGGACTATCGCAAGTTACTGATAATAAAAACTTAAACAACAATGTTAAAAAAAACCCTCACCAACAAGCAGTTATTCAATGAGTATTTCTTCTGTGCATTGGAAGGCTGAAAATGATATATCTGTTCTTTGGCGCACTGTGAATTGAACAAACGTAACCACATCTAACAAAGTAGATTTAGAGCTGCTGCTTCAGCTGCTTAAATTAAACATTTTCCTATCAGTAGATCTAGGTAAGCTATAGACATAATTCAGAGTGCTTGCGTGAGATACCTGCTTTAGGCATCACCACACCAACTGTCTCCAGCAGCAGAATTTAAGTAGAGCATTTACCTGGTAAAGTGATCTGTTAGTGTCAATAGGGATAGGTGTGGTGTGGTTTGGTTTTTTTCTTTTTCCAAGGGTGATTAAGTTGTCTCACATATTGAGTGAGGAGCTATCGAAATTAGTCAAACAAACGTTCAGAGTCTCAGACAGTTTTCCTGGAGGTTAAGCAGCTGACTTAGGGCCTTGTATTGGGTACATCTGTCTATGTAGATACCAAGCACTGGATTATTCTGTGAGAGCGCGTGAGAAGTTAGAGAGCTCATATTTTTTATCAAATGGCTGCCACTTCTCCTTTTGCATAAAATGTGATGGTCAGAGCACTTATCAAAGAGTGAAAGAAATGAATATTCTTCCCTTCTCAGCTCTTAAGGGCTAAAACTCCTGGTTTCTGTAAGGAAAGTTTCATGACTACAGCTTTGACTGCTCTGCAAAAACAATGTACGTCATGGGACCAAAAATCAAAGGATGACACCTGAATTCTTTTCCACAGTTTCAGTATCATTTAGACTTTAGACTGCCATATGTTTAACTTTGTCTCTTCCAGCTTAATAGAGGTTCCAAAGGCATTGCATATAGTTAGTTACAAATGGAAAAGAAGATGATCCTAGCGGAGAACTTCTCAGTGAAATGTAAAAAGGTCCAATAGCTACAGTATGACTTTAGATAAATTCAATCCAAAATATGGCATAATCAATTAGAAGAAAAGGCAATTAAATATTGAAAAAAAAAATTGATCAAAATGGTACATTCAGTGTTAATTCATATCCTTAAAATGTGATCAAGTAATGAAAAAAAAAAAAAAAAAAAAAAAAAAAAAAAAAAAAAAATTGCTCATTTTGCTTTCTGGGAGAATATGTTCTTAATATATATACATGCTTATACAGCAAAAAGTAACCACCAAAGACTAAAGGAAATGCAAGAGGAGAATCAGGAAGAGACCAGCCTGGAGGGGCTGTTTTGTTTTTAACCCATGGTAAAAAAAAAATAAAAAAAAAAAAAATAGAGGTCTCTTTAGAAGATGTTCTCATAGGAGCTAATAGGAGACAGTTGAAAGAGCAACAAAAAGTATAAGTATGAAACTCTTACATTTGGGGAGAACAAGCTTTTGTGAGGTCTGTGTTTGTGAAAGGTGCTAATGGAAGGATTTGGAAGAAAGAATGTAAGACTCCAGGTCAGAATACTCAAGGACAACACTCTTAAATGAATAACAACAGGAGACAGAAAATTATGCCAGAGGAAGAGAATATATGTATAATTTGGTAAATAGTGAAGAGATTTTGTTTTCCTAATGGTCCTCATGGTCTCAACTTTTCAATTATTTGAGATGCTCTACAAAAGAAGAGCACAAACTTCCCATCTCACAAAGTTTTTAGAACTTCAGAGTAAAGGAACTTGCATCACATCTGCAGCAATTGATACTCTTGGAGAGGGCCAGCAGCAGGTCAGTACCTCAGATGGGTAAGCTGGCCAAGTTCTGTGTTGGAGCTGCAGAGAGCGCCTCACAGTTGCATGCAGCATGTCACTTAGAAACACCTCAGTGCAAAGTTTTTTCAGAAATGGCTACAGTTGTAAATACAAAATAATTACTCCAACACTTCCCTGACCCTTGGAAAATTGCTCATATTCTGTTTCTACACTGGAAACATTTACTTTAGTGGTTATGGTATAAAAACTTCCTGTGAATAAAAGTAAGGAGCAATTTATTTTACTTCTCCAGCACCCTGTTAAATTGTTTATAAATTTGTCCATCTTTCAGAATGAACATAAACACAAACAAAGCTGGGGAAAGCTTTTGAATGGCTGCACTTAAGCACACTGCAGCTTGATACATATCACTTGAGAGGGAATAAAACTCTGAGCATATTAATTTTATTTTTAAATAATCCTACAGCATGTATTTGTATTGAGAAAAAAATAGAATTCTAGTACAGTATAGATCAAATTTGATATTTTAAAAGGAAATTTCATGCAGTTTGCTATTGATACATGTCAGCTAACCAGCACTGAGGAATGAATAGGAAAGCGGTTAAAACTGGAAGAATTTCTTAACTTTCCTGTAACAGGGAACACTTAGCTGATTTACATGCTGTGCTTTCCTCATCCCTTACGACTGCCTCCACATATGGAATAATTTATGTTCATACAGGGAATAAGAGTTGCATGAGTTTGAGAAGGCAGAAATGATGTTGCCCAGGTTCCTCAGCAGAAGACATTATTCTGTGTGTGAATTTAATACTACAGAGGTGGTGTATTTATGTGCTAGAAGACTGCATTTCAAAGCATCTATGAGAGTTATCAGGGTGTTTTAGATTCTTTGTCACTCTTGTTTTGAGTTTTTCACTTCTTTTCCTCTGGTTGTACAGCTGTATTTCACAGAAAGAAAAACACGGAAAAAAAAAAGAAAAAAGAGGGTCAAATGGTGGACTATTAAAGAAAATGTGCAAATGAGAAAAGACAAGTATCAGTACAGATAGAGGAGGAACAGATTTCTCAGGAGAAAGTGGAAAATCAAATGAGAAAGGAGAAGCAGCACAGTGGAAGAATAATGAACTGGTTTAAGTAAAATGCTGTATTGAGTCCTGAGGGGAATGTCATCCACCAGATCAGACCTGTGGATATTCATTTTTCACATAATTGGCACAATACTCTTTCAGTTCTACCCCACATCCAGCTTTCACTTTGCATTCCTGAGGTTTATTGAATTTCTTTCTTTATTTTCCCTTTTCTCACCTATGTATTTCTTTTTCTATCCATAGATGTTCTGCCACACATATTTTTCTTTGTTTCTCTTGGTGTCTTATCTTCTTAAACCAGCATATTTGGTTTTAGAGTTAGTAGTGAAATGCTATAAAAAGGTTATCACTCGTGCAAAATAATTGCGATATGGATTCTATTACTTATTAAGTATAAAAGGCAAGCAGTTGGCAAGGAGAAAATAATTTTTAATGGTGCTACATGTGCAAAAAATACTATTGACTTTTAAGAATTGCATGCACAGAATTACTACCCTGAATTAAAAAATGTCCTGAGAAAACCAAATAGGTCCTCAATCTTTACTTTTCAGCTTTTACCGCTACTCTGTTAAACTTCAACAATTACTGAAAGAAGAGATGAATATGTGACCATTTCACTTACTAGGTCCTTTTCAAACTAGGGAAATGTTAAAAAAAAAAATTAATTGTCAGCAAATATCTTTTTTATCCTAAAAAAATTCATTCCTCTTTTATGCTTTTTAGGTGTCTTTGCCATATGGCCTATACTTATTTTCTCCTGAAATCTATAGAACTCACATAGAGTTAATCAATGGGCATTTCGGTTTGAAGCCACAGTTTAGATACCAGCAGGGAGGAGCAATTTTGCCCTCTCTGATAACGTATGGTGAACATTTTAGTGTTTTGGTCATTCTTTGTCATGTACTTGCTATTGCCCCACTAATTCCTTTACCTCTCATTATGTCTTAATCACTAGGAAAGACACTTTTTTTTGAGAATGGCAGACCAAGACTATTTTGTGGGATACTAGCTCAATTTGCTAATGAAATATCTAGCATTGGTGAGAGCAGTATCGTGTCTTACTTGTCTCTTATCCTGGAAATGAGGAAAGACAGGGAGAGACTATTCAACAGGGCCCGTTGTGATAGGAATAGGGGTAATGGTTTCAGGATAGAGGGAGGTAGTTCTAGATTAGATATTAGGAAAAAATTTTTTACGCTGAGGGTTGTAGAACACTGGCACAGGTTGCTCAGAGAGGTGGTGGATGCCCCATCCCTGGAAACATTCAAGGTCAGGTCGGACGGGGCTCTGAGCAACCTGATCTGGTTGGATATGTCCCTACTCCTTTCTGGGGCGGTTGGACTGGATGACCTTTAAAAGGTTCCTTCCAATCCAAACCATTCTATGAGTCTATGATTCCATATTTGCTATTTTGTGTTGCTTCCTGTAGTATTTTGTAATATATAATCTTAATGCTTTCCAGGACACTAATCACTACAGACAACATCCCCAAGTAGTTCTTGGGAAGCAAGGGGGACTGCTTATATCACAAGTATTTTCCAAACTAAGACCTTAGAGACATTTGCAAAACTGGTATCTTAGTTAAGCCTTTTTTTAATCAAGCAGCTGAAGAAATAGCAATGAATGCATGCGTGTGATGGACTACACATATGAGAGGAAATACGTTTGGAAATAGCTGCAATTAGATTAATCTCTGAAATAAATAAGTCAGAGCAGTAATAAAATTCTATGAATACTGTTTCTATACTTCTCAGATATTATATGAGAATATCTTTTAAAGCCATCTGTAATGTAAATCAAATTACAGTAGAATTGAGTTCTTGGGAAAGCGTTAAAAGTTATATTACATACATTTTTCTGTTTCCAGCCCACAAACTCAGTATTTTCTTTCTTCTTTCCTCCCTTCTCTCTCTCATAGGGTTGCTGGAGAAAGATCATTGTGGATGACACTATGCCTTTCAATGAAGAGGATAACTTGTTACTACCAGCTACAACCTGTCAAATTGAGCTTTGGCCAATGTTGCTGTCCAAAGCCATCATTAAGTTGGCAAATACTAGGTATGTTCAGTCAGCTCACTTTGGGTTTGTTTTGTGAGGTCACATGGAATTTGCAAAAATTTGTTTTAGTATACATGGGAAATATACTTTGCAAAAAAAATGTAATGACAAATATAGACTTTCCTGAAAGATGACAGAGTAAATCAGAAAAGCAGGGTCAGCTGTAGCTACAGAAGGTGCAGTTTCCTTTTTAGATATGTTTGTACATTTATGCACAAAAAACTTTGCAAAGAAACTGAAATGCTCGTCCTGTTTGCTTTATCTGCATGCCATTATTCCTAAAAAGCTTCACATGCAGTTTTCTCACAAATTGAAATGTCCAAGAGGTTTTAATGAAGTTTTAGTTGTTAGCCTTAATCAGTATTGAATTAACCAGTATTGAAAATAGAGTATTGTAAGCTATTTTTGAAGCTTTTTGTATGGTTCTGCTGCTGTGGGCTGTATTGGTGATCCACTTCCCTAAAACTGACTTGGAAAATAGAAGGTGTCCCATGGTGCATATGATTGACAATTATGGCCACAGATTCCTATGAGATGAGCAATGAACACAAAGTGTTCAAGTGACTGAGCTTCGGAAAATAATTCAAAACACTGATCACGCTTCTCTGTTTCGGTCATATTAGGTTATGTTTGTTGGGAGAGTGATTTAAAGTACTTCCACACAGACCAGGGAGTTGCCTAGAGCTGCCCATTGGGAAACTGTTTGTGGGAACATGTGTGAAATACCACGTTTCTCCCGAGCACAAGGGCTAGTCATGACCAAGTGCTGGTATCTTTATCCTTGGTCTTCTCAGGGTCTCCAGACAGTAGGAGACTATAAATTTGAGAGTGGAGTGTGGTACACTCGAAATACAGCCAACTTTTGCACAATAACCTGGGAGTTAGAGCAGCTGCTCAGGAAATGGAAGTTCTAGATTCATATCCCCCTTCTAGTGTGAGGGATTTCAAACCCACATGTCTGACCCTGCAAAACAAGGCTTTGCTATGGGCAAGTATACATAGTATGCTTACTAACAATGTTGAAATTATGCTGTTGTAGTGGAGGGAACACTAAAATAATAGGCCTGGTGCAAAGGCGTAAAAGCAAATTTGACTTTGTATGCTAGTAGTCAGCAGCCGATTGGAAAACTGAAATTGCAAGTAACTTGTTTTTCAGCAAGCCATTCTGTGTATAGTCTTGCTCCTACAGAAAGCAATGTGGACTACAGCGTTTACTGTGAGTTGAATATATTCTAGTTCTGTATAATATCTGCTTTTGTCTTACAGTATACATGAAACTGGAAAAAGAGAACTGGAGGACTTTACAGTTCTACATACACTGACTGGATGGATACCGGAAGTTATTCCTCTCCAGTAAGTTCTGCTGTTAAACAATTTACTTATTAGTTGTTTAATGTTTAATTCTGTAAGGCATTATGAAGAATAAAACTGAGCCCTAAAAGTCTTTCAGCATCAATTTTGGGAAGTGTACTTTTTTACTTCTGGCACTTCAGAAATGTGCCGTCAAGGAATGTAATTCTATTGTATTTTTCTTTGTAGGTTATACAGTTGCTTGTAAAGCTATTTATCATGTTAAGCTGATGCCTACTCTTTATAAAATTAATTTATTTTTAACTAATATTAAACACTATGGTGAAAATGGGGTTAAAGAAATGTGTTTCATCTAATATACAGACATAAAATATCTGCTACTAATAATAATAACTCTATGTCTTAATGTACTATAGAAAGTATATATCATGAATTTTCAAGTAATCAACTTCAACTAGTATGGTGTTTTCACCTTTTAAATTGGAACAATTGATGCACTTTTATTTCCAAACAAGAAAAGTATTTCCAGCCTATAATAACATTCTTCTTGTTTCCTGTGTATTTTAAGTCCGTTTTGTGGTTTTAAAGAACATACATTCTAGTTTTCCAGCTTGACATTCTTTTATGTTGTGAATGAATGACTGGGATACAGGCACTAGATTTTTAGACTTTTTTTTTAAATTACACCTTTTTGCCTTTTGATGTTTGCGTTCTAACAAATACATAAATAGTTTTGGTTTATTTAGGTATAATTTATTTAGGTATAATTGTTCATTTATAACAGTATTTCAGTATTAAATAGGTTCAGTCAAAGACTATTTTAGACCTTATTTCAGCAATATTTATATCCAAAGCTATGCTTGCAATTTAGTTTTGGTATATTTGCATCTTACAGTAGTGTATAGCCCATGGACTTAGAAATCTAAATAACCTAATTTTTGTTTCTTTATGTAGATAGTTTTACAATTGCAACAGCAAAATACAGTATTCATGACTTTGCTGGCACTTACTACAAATATATTCTGGAATAAGAAAATGTGAATACCACAGAGTCTTTGTAGTACAATCATCTATTTTATTAAAAAAGAAAAAGGAAAAAAAGGTTGCATGCTTATTCATAGCCCTGAATGATTGATTCAGTTTTAGATTATGTCTGGAATTACTAAATTTCTGTGGAGAACCAGAATAGCTGCAACTGTCACGTCATATCAATAAGCTGTTGTAGCTGGCAGAATCAGTGGAAGAGGCATGAAACTACCTGTGCTGAAACAGTGAGGAAAACCTAGCTTGCAAGTACCTTTCAGAAGGTTTTTAATGTACAGAGACAGAATCAAGTTGTTATATGGTGTAGTTGCACAATGGTCCGCAAATTTAATTGCCACAACAAAAATTTTATCTACTGAAAAATGTCAGAAAGGGTGCTTTATTTATGTGCTTTGCTAACATAAATCTTTCTTTATTGATCTGTCCATAATCTGTCTCTTAACAAACTGTCTGATACACAAATTACTAAAATAACCTAGTAACTCTTTTAAGAGTTGGGCTGTGAGTTGTAGTATAGTGTTGTCTAAATGAAAATCACACTTTCTTTTCTTATTGCAAATATCATTATTATTGACATATACATGCAGTGTGGGTTTTTTTTTAAAGGCCTGAATACCTGGACAAAGTCTGGGGCTTTTTGAAAGAGGTTGTGCCAGAATTCAAGCTGCCAGATGAGAAAACTCCAGAACTTGCTATTCATCAGTCAGATGAGAAAACTCCAGAAATTGCTATTCATCAGTCAGATGAGAGAACTCCAGAAATTGCTATTCATCAGTCAGATGAGAAAACTCCAGAAATTGCTATTCATCAGTCAGATACAAAACCTAAAGAGACCAAAGTCTCAGACTTAAAAAATGAAGTTTTATCTGCGAATCAGCGGTCAGATAAACCCGAGAAAGATGGTAAAATTGGCACAGGTCTGTAATTTTAAGTAATCTTATCTTTGTAGGCCAAGCATAAATGAAGTTAACATAACCTCTGGGTTTGAATTTGTATGTCTTTATTATACCATTTGCAACTCTGGGTTTGTTGCTGTTTCACTGAACATGTTGCAATAGTATAAATTTTAAAAAGTTTTCTTTTAATTATGGATCTCATCAGAAGCAGTACTAGTCTCTTATTTTATGAAAACAGCTTCATTTTATGGCAGAGATTTGTTAGCTCTGTTTCACAGCCATTTCTCTAAAGACCGGTTCCTTGCAGAGGGATAACAATTAGAGAGGTTACTGTTTCCCCAAAGGCAACACTACTCTGACCATCAATAAATTATACATTTTATAATGGATGTTACAAAATGTGATTACCTACAGAGGGTTCTGACAAGTTCTGATATCTACCTACATTTTTATGTATAGCAGCTTTTCTGTTTATGCTACTAGGTATAGGTATTAACTTTCTTCAAGAACTGCTAATGCTACTTAAATGAAATATTTAAATGAAAAAAACTTAGCTTTAGAAGCTTATTTGTTCCAGTAGATTATTCTTCAATATTTATATTTGAGACGGAGTTTTCTTAGTTGCTGTTTTTAACTTGAAGGCATGAATGCAATTTCACAACACTTCTAATGTCTTTGGAAGGAAAAAATAATATACAAAATTTTCTATTTCTCCTTAGATTTGAAAAAAAATCCCTCCCTTCCCCACTTTGATTCCCAAATACTAAATCCTAATGTCAGAAGAGATTTGGCTGAGGGGGTATTGTCTCTTCTTAGGAAATCTTGCTATCATTTTATGACCCACCCAGTGATTTGGAATGGACATGCACAGGGATGCAGCCACTTGGAACAGCACTGTCGTTCATCCAACAGAGTGCTCTAATTTATTCCGAGAAAACTTTGTAAATTCAATCCCGCCTAAGACTTAGAAATTCTATTGCTAATTGAAACAGCTAAGAATCAGGGAAGCATTGCAACTCTGTAATCTCCAACTTTGAGGCTACAAGCTTATTTCAGATCCCCTATTAATGTTTGGGAATTTTTTATTAGAAATTTATTTTCCTATAGTCTAAATTCTAAGGCTTGAAAGAAGATTCAGACTGTAGGAGACTTTTTAGGAGACTTTTTTTTTTTCTTCCATGTCCATTGAGAACCTCATCTATGTTAGATTTTTTTTTTTTTTTTTGGGGGAAATCACTGATGTGCAGGAGCAAGCACATGAAGTAAATATTTGACACAGTGCTAGGAATTCAGTAATTCCAAACATTATAGTAGGACATGAGAATTGTGTAGAACTGGAAGGTGAGACCAAAGCCTTATTGGCCTCTTCTCAGTAAATCTGCATTTACAGCTTAATAATTAAAAAAAAAAAAAAATTAATGACATTTGTTCTTTGTTGTATCTCAAATCTTCTGACTTGGAATAGTTTGTGGTTCATTTTTCTTAAATTTATCTGAAATGTCATTAGAGCATTTACACAGTATGAGACTTTATGACTGAAAGTTTGTAACTGAAAAAGAAAAATATTTAATCATTACTCTTAATAGAAAAAGCAGAGCAGAGAGAAACTGGAAAGAAGAAAAGCAGAGAAGGACAAAAAGAAAAAAACAAGTTAGCACCTCAGTCTTCACAAATTTTGGCAGAAGGCCAGCGTTCTCCTGAGGCTTTAAGTGAAAGTAAGTCCTATTCTTTTGAAGCTAAAAATATGAACAGGAGATATACTAAAAGCAAACGGCTTTGCTTTTATTTGTTTTCAAAATTCATTGGGGGAATGTTAGACATAATTTTTTTTTCAATTGCAGTTCTTTACAGGCTGCATTACAGACTGAAGTCATTCTAACCTATTAAAATTCTGTCACTTACATTAAGAATGGTATGGCAGTAATTTGTGTTTTATGTCAAAAAGTAAAGTAAATCCATGCAGAACATTTGGCAATTGCTGGCCAGTCATGTAGGGCCAATATTTGTTCTAGTGATAAACTATCTTTTTGTATTAAAAAAAAAAAAGAAGGCAACTTCCTTTCTAATAACTTTTTTTTTTTCAATATCTACATTATTCAGTAAATTGGGAGATTGGAAAAGCAGGAATGCTTCTTTCTTGGAGGGCAGAGGGGCAGGGTGGCCAGAAATATTCATTAGAATTCACTCTATGATTTAATTGTTTAATAAATTTGTTTTGTTTAGCTTGGAAATATATTTTGATGAATTTATTTTTTTAATTGATACATTAATGATAACATTAAAATTAAGTAAATTCTTGCTTTGTGCAGTTAAGTTTATTTTTTTAAAAAAAGCGAAATACAGTTTAAACAAACCACAAGTAAATATTAGCAGTCAACTAATCACTCGATAAGAAATGTCATGCTTACTGGTATAAAATATAGAAAATCTTAATAAATGCATATTAAGTTGATTTGCTTTTGTTGTTCTATTTGCATACACATAGCATTTCCATACGGCTAGCAGAAGGAAACCTTTATTAACTGGAATATTATCTAGTTGCAATAGGTAGAGCATCATTCTTTGGGGAATAACTACAAAGTTAAAATGTATAATAAGAATGAAACTCACTACATAAATCCTTCCTCTTTATTTAAATCCTGATTAAAATTGGTGGTTTAAATGGTTTTAATTTATATCAAACTGATATTGCTGTCTGTCATCAGCAAATATATTTGAATTCCTACCTTATATACTACCAAAGGAGTTAAAACAGCAGTAATTTTTAAAATATATTGCAGGAATGTAGATTGCTTTACTGGTAGCAGTTGTGGAATAGCAAACGAGTTATTTCACACGAATATAAGTGAAGTGAATAGTACTCAAGCATGTCATGGGGAAAAGAAAGCAAAAGCAAAGCAGAAGGATCCAAGTGATAAATTCTAGAAATTGTGCGAAATGAGTGGAAGAGCACTAAAAATCATCAGACGGTGTTTCCATATGAAGTTTCGATCTTTGTTCTGCCATTCAAAGCACAGTTTATGCTATTTTCTGAAAGGCAGTGGCCTGTAATGAGGTTATTTAGAAAGATTGTTAGTTCAGGGCTCAAATATGTTGGTCAGAGAACTCTGTTATCCTAAGTCGGAACCAGAAAATAGTTCTCAAAAAGAGTAAGAGGTAGATATCTCACTAATAAACTTCATAAATATTTGAATAGAAGTAAATGTGGAGTTTGTAAAGTCAGAGGCTGTAAGATATAGAGCAAATTTCAGATTATTAGACTGCAAAGAAAAAAAAAAGAGAATTGCAATTTGAAATAATACTAAATTAAAATGCTTTTTTATTGTGAGATTGTAGCCACAAGGGAGAGAACCTGCAGACTTTGAGAGAGATGATCTGCAGAGAGTGGCCTGGGACAGCAGAACCATTGTTGGGCATAGAGTAACATCTGAAACTAGGGCTGGGTTCAAAGTCAGGCTCCAGAGGTGGTAGTTGTAAAAAGTTTCTGAGTTGTTCAATTTTGTAACAGTGACTTTACTTAATGCAGCAGCTTTTGTTTCTTTTTTTTCTTTTTTTTTTCCTTTTTTTCTTTCTTTTTTTTTTTAATATAAGTGGCTTGAAAAGTATTTCATTTCCAGCATCGTGAAAGTGTGTATTTCCCTGCTGCAAGTTTTCACTCTACCTATTAAGTCCAAGGATTTTAAGGGAATTGTTCTTTCTCTGATAAATGTGAATTATTTCTAAAGAGGTATTTAACTACTTTTGATATCATTTATATTTTACTTCTAAAATGGCAAAACCTTTTGTATTCATTGTGTTGTGTATTCATTACCTTATTTAGTTTCATTGACATACCAGTTACTTCTAAGTATTCAGAAACCTCTTACAGGCTTTTGATTTTGTGTGCGTTATAACGTTGTGTCTGGCAGCTAATCCCCACCCAGTCACTCGCTCACTCCCCACTAGTAAGATGGGGGAGAGATTTAGAAAGACTGAGCCTCTTGCCCACCCTCAGCCTACTTGCTGGGGCAGCAGAGTGAGAAACAGAAGGATTTGATGCTCTGCGAGCTCTGCTCAGCAATAGCTGACAGATTGGTGTGTTATCAACACTGTTTTGGTCACGTATCTAGAACAGCACCACACGAGCTGCTCTGAAGAAAGTTAGCCCCATCGTAGCAAGTCCCAATACAAATGTATAAATACAGTTCTGAATCGCTTGTGCACTCAGACCAATGCCTGCTGCACCCCCCAAATACAATGTGAGTTGCAGGATCCTTGAAGCATTTAACCTGTTTTTCTATTTATCGTATTGCATGGATCCAGCAGAATAACAAGCCCTTCACCTGATCAACCAGGGCTCTTCCTGAGAGCAACCAGCTCTTTGGTCCGGTGGCTTATCAGCCAGACAGTCTTCAGGAAGCTTTTGTAGACAATTCATATTTTCCTACTGGTCCATTTCAGCACACAATCTACCCTTTTCCACTCAAGTGGAGCGGACTAACTGCTCCGCTTCCCATTTATATTTCTAGACTAATGATTTTCGTAATAATTTCTGAACCACTGGAAAGGGAATACTAATCCACTGGAGAGAGTGCTAGCCAGGAAGTTGGGAGTTTGTTCTACAAAGCAGCCATTTATTTTTGTTAAGTCTCATTGTGCCTTGATACCAGTTTTGTAATTAGACATAATAATATTTTCTACGTCACTTTCTATGTCATAGAAATGTTGGGAGATTATTATGGTGTTTAAAAATTTGTACAAGTAGATCTGTAATGTTAACCGTCAGAGTCAATGAGATATGTAACACATAACTATAAAGTTCTTTTCATTTTCCTTTTGCCTATTCAAAAGAATTTTCATTTATAAGTGGGGACCAGATCCTAATATTTTGTTCTGATTTTTCAAGTGCATGTTAACATTCTGCAATATTTTTGTCAATTCTGAAAAGCACATAAGTAATTTTTCTGAAGGCTAAAAAAAAAATAGCCTCCAATAGGCAAAGCTAATCTATGCCTAACACAACAAAAGAGGTTAAAATATAAGCTGCACACTTGATAGGAAGGATGTTGAAAGCCAACTGAAGTGTTTTGGAATGCTAAAACTCAGCATAAGCTCTTGTTTGATAAATAAATATTTAAGAGAAATCTTAAGATATAGTGAGAAATTTCTTTGTTCCTCTTACAAACCTATGTTGGTTTTTTTTTAAATAAAAATTAAGAACTATTAAAACCAACAATTTTCATTTTGGCCTTACTTAAAGTGTGTGTGTGGGGGGGGGTGTGTGTGTGTGTGTGTGTATATATTACACAGACGTATTCGAATGATACTTTCCCTTTTCTCAGGAACTGAAACATTTATTCAGATTGTGTAGTACTCACTCTCTGTGATTGAATTTGCTACAAATGTGAAACATAAGCTGCTACAAGGATTCAGATATCTTTTACAAAGCACCACAGAATTCTTAAATCCATACTGATGGATATAAATAATGGGCTTTGCTGAATCTCTTTTGCTGTACCGTATGTTATAACATTTTTCATCTATTAATACAATTTTATCAAGGCTATCAGTTTTAACTAGTTTCCCTAGATGTTGAATTCACACTAATCAACAGTACACTTGGTGGCAAATAATTTGCATACATCGTCCTCATTTTTTGTACAGTGAAAAATGATCAAATAACATGATTTTTAAAAGGTACTCACATAATATACAAAGTCTTTCTACTATTATAATAGGATTATTAAAGTGAATATGGCTTGCCTGGTTAATCATTTGCATGCTCTAATAATTTGCGTGTTACTGTTTCTTGGCTGCTCTGCGGACATTTTATTTCAAAACTCATCTGGACTGAGTATGACAGCTTTACATTCCACCTGGTATTTGATTAAATACTTTTATTTGAGAAATACTTCTCACATGCAGGGAGATCAGTGTGCCTCGTGGCATGTGCTGTTCCGTAATGTGTAGTACATTGTAGCTACTACTGCTGTGTTCGTAACGGATCAGATATGTCAGTAGGGACTGAGATCAAACCTAGTTTACAGCCTTGCTTTTGAATAAGTTGAAGCCCATAGCTAACACAAGAGCTGAGATTAACAGAGGAATCACAAGCATGCAGTGAGGAATATTAAGAATCCACTGTAAAGTAACTCTGTCTTACCCTCAGCTTATATTTAGTTGAGTAATTGAATTTGTGGAAGAATATATAAGATGCAGAGATATCTTACTGCTTTAAGAAAAAAAAAAACATTGCATGCCTTCTAAATAAATGCATTTTAAGTCTGATGCCACTTGCCTATCCTTCCTTTTCCTTTATTTTCTTTTTTCTTTTTCTTTCCCTTTTTTCTCTGTATGCATACAGCATTTTTTTTATTCCATTTCACAGAAAATACCTATTTTTAGAGTTACTTCCAGTTGAATACTTAGTAAACATAGAAAGCAAATATCCTGTATTTGAGGTGGAGCTGAAGGGAATGAAGAAAAAACATTCTGATGAAAATCGGGCGTCAGAACCTGTGTATTGAAATCCTGTCTTCACATGCTTTCTTAGATGACTAGTGAAACAGATAAATAGATGTCCTTCTTTTTGAGCTAGCTTTTAGGTCAAACCACAGACCTATATTTCTAATACTGTATTTTTTAAACTCTTAATTGCCCTTCAGCATGAGTGAACTGGCTGTCAGCCAGACAGCCTTGATTTCTCTTCCTCATTCAGGAATCAACAATGGCTTCTTTCACAAATACAGGTATGAGCTGATTGCGTGGTTGCCTAGTGCAACAGATATCTAGAAACAACAAAGTGAACATGTCCCTGCTTTTATGCCTTGCCTATGGCAAAGTTACAGGAAAACAAGCTTCCATAAGGTGTGTAGGATAAGAGCTATGGGGTCACCTCCTCACACTTTCTGAACCATCCATCATTACCTCCAGTTTTTCATCTCCTTGATAGAAGAGCAGTAACCTACGTTTAGGAGCACTCTGTTTCTCAAACAACTTATCTCATTCTTTATATCCATTGGCAGGAGTGGCCAGAGCTCTGGCTTTTGATCCTTTTACTGGCAATATCAAATTTTGCTTTCACTAGTGAGAAGCATTTAGCTAGTACTGACCAATCAGTAGGGTTTTACTTCATTTATGCAGTTGATGTGTGTTGTGTTCTTCATGCTAGTATCTCATATTCTTAAAATTTGAAGAAAAGAACAATGACAAGAGCTGTAGCATATCCATGTTGTAGTTTCTGTTATTCATTTGTGTAGAAGAAGTAAAATATGCATACGTTATTGATCATCTAAATAGGCAAGGATTAAAACAATGTGTTTATTCCGTCCATGGCTTCTCTTCTGAGTATTTTACAATGAGCTCCTGCTTGAATGAAATAAGAGTCAGACAAAGAAAATAATAATAAAAATAAGACAGATAAAGCAGAATATTTTAGGGTGAGGTACAACAACATTTATTTACTGTTTACCCTGTTTTAAAGCATGTTAATTTTTTTCTCTGTAGAGTCTTCTGTACCAACCCAGCCAGAAATGGTTGTGTATGCTGGCTGTATACCACTACATTTGTTTGAAGAGGACGTTTTTTCATTAGGACAGATGGTAAGATTCTACGCTTTCAGGACAAGAAAGCATTACGTATTTTATTATCTGGGTGTTTAATTTTGTAGCAACTATGTTGTAACAAAAATAATAAAATTAGTATAGTGAAACAGTCACCAGTTGATGACTACCAGTTAAAACTGTATTTTGGTACTTCTGTATTCTGATCGTGCATTTTCCTGCCACAGCCCTGCTCATTTTTAGAGCTTTACGCCACTTTTCTCTGGATTCCAGGAGCTGAAGTCTCCTGGGAGAGGCTAGACGTGGACTAGAAAACGCATCATGATGAGATACTTCTGAGTAGAAAGACTAATTATTTTAAGGGCTACTTGAAAAACATGAATATAACTTTTTTTTTTTCAGACTGCAATTAAAAACTTCTCTGATATACATTTTCCAATACATTGTTCTGTAAGAAATAGCATGTTTGTATCCATTTCTATGATGAGTGTTATAACTGGTGACAGCAGCTAGAGAGAGTGTAGCACTTCATGCAATGAGGGTAAAAACAATGCTTAAATTTCCAGTTAGTCATTCGCAGTCTACAGAAAGCTATTTATAATGCCAGAGCAGGCTTTTTTGAGCTGATGATTAATTAGATTTATTTTTTGTACATTTAAGTAATATTTATCATAATTAGAACATTAAAATTTAAACTGCCTTCTTATAAAACTTACAGGCTTCATATAATAAAGAAACTTCCAGAAATATTTTGCAGGCATTATGCTTTACTGCTTTTTATTGTTGCAGTGTATTTTATGCTGTTTTGAAGACTAACTTGCTCTCTGTGTTTTTATAATGATTTGTTTTAATGTAAGGTTTCAGACAATACTATCTCTTTGCTAATACTAAGTAAAACTAGTCATCAAAAAGCTAACTGGAAATGGTGACATAGGGTTATGTTTTTCTTGCCACCTAAGGTCTTGAATGTCAAACTTTGCTTCAGTCTGTTAGGGTACAGGCATTACTGAAAAAGAGGCAGACCAAATAGGATGAGACAGATTAATTTATATGTCTAAAATAGTATTTTAGTAAAGACTGATAGAAATATGGAAGTAGACAGAAATTAAATATGGAAGTGTAGGGGATTTCTTGTGGGCCTTAGTTAAAAAAGCCCATTTTCATGTGTTCTTTGAGGGCTGAGACATACTACACTGATAGAAATTAAAGTTTGGAAGAGTAGATTCCTTGTTTGGGATAAGAGTTGCTCCCTAAATTTGGAGGAAATCTTGACTTTGACTGTATTTGTGCCAGAATTTCCCTCTAGAATTTTTGCAGTATTACTTTTAGCTGTGCTTTCTAGTGTGTATGTCCTTGGATTGATGTGGCTTGAATTTGTCTTAAATTTGCTCTAATAAAATTTAAAAAAATCAATAGTTGAGTTATTCAAGTGTATCTCCTACTCAGCAGTTGACAAGTTCTCCTTTATGGCACCTAACTGGTTGTCTTCAAAATCCTTTCTAATCTCAGATGTTTTAACTTGCACTTTGTAGTTGCTTGAATGTGTGTGTACCCAGTCACCACTCCTGTAATACTGATTTATAAATTCAGAGGTGAATGAGACTGATGTATTGCTTGTATACCTTAATGTGTTTAATTTGATCCTCTCCCTTCAAGTAACTCTGACAGCCACCACTACATTCTTTGCAGAGTTTGTAATTACAGAACCTCAGGAACCTTTGACAATGAGCAGGAGCAGTCAGAGACTTGCTGATGAGCATGTTAAAGAAATAAGTTATGGATGACTTATTTAGCAAGTAAAAGAAGGTGTATTGTTAAAATAAAAAAGATGTACAAATCTTGTAACAGAACTTTCAGTAGTGACAAATGTTCAGTTCTGGACCATTATTATTTTAATGGGAAGAGCACCACTCAATGTCCACATTTAAAATTACTCTTAAGCTAAGGGCTTTGCTATATGGGTCAACTGTAGTGCCTTTAATTAGTCAGGAGATAAAAAGCTTAACTTTAATGATGTATTAGTTCAAAGTGATATTACATTATTGAGATTTCACAAATTATCTAAAAGACCAGTTGCTTTTAGAATTCTGCCACTTTATAAATTCAGCATGAAGTAAGGACTTTTTCACTCAGAAAAAGTATTTTTAAATTTATTTGTTTAAAACAAAAAATTGTCACTATTTTTTTGCCATCTTCATTCACTTCACTTGCATGTTTTCTGCAGCACCTAGAAGAATATCGTTATATAAATATGTTGAAGGAATTGATGAATTTCTTACGAAAAGTAAAATGTATGTAAACACTTCTAAGTATTCAATTATACTTTTTCTGCTGAATATCAAATCCTAATTAGGAAGTTTTTGAATAGCCTTGTCAGGTGAACTGTTTTTACTTCATTTGTTATCCAAGCTGCTATATGCTTTTGTGTGCATGCTGTTCTTTTTTGAGAAAGAGATGTGATGAGAAAGGAGATCTGACTCGTGAGTTTATCTTTCCATGTTTCACAGGCTGATTCTTCAGAGAAGCTGAGGCAGTATGGACTTTCTCACATACATAGCCATCCTCTCCTGGTCACTAGAACTAGATCCTGTCCTCTAGTAGCACCACCACAACCACCACCAGTTCCTCGTTGGAAGCTTTTCCGTCAGAAAAAGAAAATTATTGTGACATCTGAACCTCAAGGTTTGTCTACTCAAACTTCAAAAATAAATGTATAATTACATTTTAATTATTATAAAAATTTTCAAGGTCATACTTACCATCTGTTAGCTTAATTTCAATAGAACTTCCCTAGGGATTACTTTTTCTGTCTTTTTATTTTATTTATTTATTTCCTAATTTTCTATTACTTCCCCTTAGCTCTCTTTTTTTCTTACATGCTCTGAGAAGTGTCTTAATCTCTAAAAAACACTCTATGCTACTGGAGAAAATGAAGAGGGAGTGTTATCAAAGCAGCACAGAAGCTCTCAGATGGAGAGCCATGAAAGCTTTAAAGTATGTGACTAGTCCTGCTGCAACAAGTCATAGTTTTAGGAGTAAACTTGTTCTAGGGTTTGTGTATACTGCGTAACGGAGTTAAGTGCACAATATAAGAGAGCTTATGTATGAAAGTGTTACAGGGATGCTAGCAAAACATACTGGGATTAGAAACAGAGGAAATTAGCTGTCATAGTTCTGATCTACCTTCGATAAACTTAAATATAGGTTAAACACACTTTTATGAGGATCAGTGTTAAGCACTTTTTCCCATTATATGGTGCCCAAAGCCACCTCTGTTTTTTCTCTTCCATTCAAGTATATGCAATGATACTTGGAGAATATAATTATTTAGGGAGGAGGAATCCCCTATGGAAATTATTTGTCAAAACCATACTTTTATGATTCTTAATGTCTTTTTAATATATATAAAACAAGTTGTTTTTTTTTTTTTCCAGAGCCCATGATAAAGAAACCTGAAGAACATGTTGAGATTGCTAGCCTATTTTTTAATTTCAAATTGGATCTTATCACAATACCCACAGACATGTAAGTATTCAATGTAGCTTCAGCACTAACATCCTATTGTTAGTCCATTTCACTGTAAAAGCACAACATTGTTTTGATCTTGTTCTCCTAGTTCACTTAACAAGCAAAAAGTTATTTATATTTCTATCAGTTTTTACTTCTGCCTCAACTGAAGTCAGCAACAGAGCTTTCTTGTACTACAGACAGAATAGACCTTATACAGGTTTCCTTGGTTATTGTGTGTTTTAGCTGCCTGGTAGCTATGGAGATTCATTTTGAGGGAAAAGACAAAAAATATTATTACATAAAACACTTCCCCCCCATTTAAGTAGTGCACTTTTTTTTGTTGTTGTTCTTGAATAGAGGCCATAGAAATGTATTCATGTCTGGTGTTATCATCTAGTTTTCCTCAGCTGACTTACGTTTTGCTTTTTGAGGGTTAAGAGGGCAACAGATCAGGTCTTTCGAGCATAGATATGTGTGTAGTGCCAAGCTAGTAATAATAAGGAATATATGCTTATAGAGATTTTATGTTGCCCTATTAAGCTGTCAAAATAAAGGAGGTACAAGTTATTTTCACAAAATTCTGCAAAGAATGGTACTTAGGAAGATTGTAATTTGAAAGTAAATATATGGATTTAAGTGTTTGAGTTTTCTTTTATTCTTTAGCCACTTTCCACAGTCTACAATCAAAAAAGGATTTAATTCCATATCCCATCTCCCTTCTGTTACTGAAAGTGATGAAAATAAAAGTAATGTGGATGTGAATCAAACTGGGAGAGAGTCAAATGCGGAAGATCTTTCTCAGGTAATAGTTTTCCTAATTTTTTTTTAACTTAATCTAGTTTTATATTCCAAAAGATAGTGAAAGACAAAATAGAAAATATTTAATACTTAAATACAGGTTTTTAAAGACTTTTCAGTAAGCTTTTTTCCCCCCACTGTTTAAGTAACTTACTTACCCTTTTCACTTATATTGATATGTACTGGGTAGGAAATATTTCCTAATACTTTTTGGTTTAACCTTGTTTTTTTTTTATGAGGTATTCCTCAGATTTTAAAAGTCTATCCTGGTTCTGGCCAGGATAGAGCTAATTTTCACCAGAGCTGGGAGAGGAGCTGGAGGCACTTGTGACTGGGAAACACAGTTGGGATAAGTTACCAGTTAGCCAACAGCTGGGACAGTTGACCCAAATTGACCCAGGGGCTGTTCTACCCCCTGTGACACCATGCTCAGGGTGTCAGTGAGGAGGGGGCTGAGGGGAGGCTCCTGCTACTCAGGAAGAAGCTGGGCATCAGGATCTGCTGTGAGCTACTGTACTGTAAACTATGTGCTTCAGTATTTTCTGTTACTGGGGTATTTTTATTTGTTTTTTTTCCATCTCTGTTTTTTTTTTTCTTCTGTTGTTCTCGTACACATTTTTAATCTCAACCGACAAGTTTTGCCTTCTTTTCTTTACCAATTCCTCTCCCTGTCCCACTGGAGGCTGAAGGGAGTGAGTGAGAGACTGCGTAGCTTGGTCCTGAGCGGGGCTAAACTACAACAAAGTCCTGTTGCTAACGCTACAAAATACTTGGTTTTGCTCTTAAAAATTGATTTGATGGGAGTATCTTAAGAAGATAGTCAGAAACCCTTATAAAAAAATGTTACATCATGGATTAATGTTACAGTTAGTGTATTTTAGCTACAGTGAAGAATGTACCTGACTACTTGAAAAATGTAAACTTTATAAACACATACCTTAAAATGACATCCTTATTCGTTTCTTCATTGAAAGGCTTCAGTCTAGATCTGGAAAAAGAGTTAAGGCTTCAATGATGAGTTGACTCTTAAGTTCAGAAGCCTTGTTTTCTAAGGGAATCCTCAGCCATGAATTAGACCCTCAGGCTTCCTAAGTGACACTGTGAGAGTGATGTTCCTTGAAACAGGTTCATTAGATACAGCACACTGACCACAGGTTGCCCAAGCTAGCCAAGGAAATGCTAGTTACTAGGTAGAAGTCTCCACTGTACTTTCCCAAGACAGATAAGATTAATCTTACCCAAGTTCAGTAAAACACTACTAGGTTGACTTTGGACAGTTGTTACTACCATGGTTTTTTTTTTCTTGTTTCTGTTTTTGTTTTGTTTTGTTTTGTTTTTTCTTAATGACGTGTATATGTGCTACCAAAGTCTACTTTTAGATAAACCTTTAACAAAATGCTCCTTGTAATATTTAAATCTTGTATGTAGAACAGAAAAGGTATGCTTTTGAAGACTCTCTGGGCACTGCACTATTTCATGCAACATATTTTGTATAGGGAAATAATTCACAACATAGAGAAGTAGAGACTTAAAAATTCAAACAAATAAATGGAGCTCTACTGAAGTTTATTTTATTTGCCCCACACCTTCAGAAGAGCACAACTTGGCAGTGACAATATCTCTTCAATTTCACACTTACTGCAGCAAATGCTGCTCATAAGAGCATCTGATAGCGTTTCTCTTTTTGACTAAGAAAACTGATGGAAAAAGCCATCTAGGCAATATACAAATGCTTTAAAAGATGTTACACTCAAAATCTGGATCCGACTCCATAAAGCAGTTATACTTTGGGGAACATGTAGTCTCAACTTTTAAATGTTTACTACAGTTCTTCCCTCTACATTTATTTTCTATCTTAAGTAGAAAATGAGTACTTCTTCCTTATGTGTTACATTCAATATGAGTGTCATATAGAAAATAATTTAGAAGAACCTATAAAATGTATTAATCCATGGTGCTGCATAAAGGAAAAAAAAGCAACAAAGTCCTTATCTGCACAATCCTGTAGTAAAGATTACTCAATTATTTTAAAATTTCTACTGTCCTTTTCTAGGACAAACTGATAAGTACACTTGAGGATAATATTTGTGGTATTTGGTTGATGTATAGTGACTGCCTGTAGGGTTACAAAATGTGTTTGATGACCAAAGACATATTGTTAAAGATAGTATGGGATATCTTCATTTTTGGAGGACCTATTTTTTTCCTCTTCAGAGTACACTGTAGTGTCATTTTTGTGTTTCAGATCTGAAACTCAGTTGTTTTAAACTGTTGTCTATTGTGTATATAGAAAATGTACATGTGTGGATATAGTGATCGGCTATTTATTAGTTTAAAATATGGTAGTTCTGTAGTGAAGGAGAATTCTTTGCAATATAATATATATTTATCTTTTCTGTATTTTGTATATCTTATAAACAATAGTTTAACTAGGACTTCATGACCTTTTAAAAGTCTTAATAATTGCAACTTATGAAAATCATTACAAAAGCAGCAGGGTAAAAAGGATCTCTGTAAGTAGCATCTTACATATATAATAATTATTGGTTACATGACTTCAGACCCTGTAGCTATACAAATATAGATTAAGTTAATTACAAATTAATACATGCTTATGTATTGGAAGCATAAAAGTATTTTAGAAGGTCACTTTGATTTTCTCCCCTAGTCCAAGAGAGTAAGAGCCACATGACTGTAGAAAGCTGATCTGTCACGGTAGGACATGCAGTCAAAGAGAGGCAAGGGCAAGTGAGAAAATATGAGAGACATTAATAAAACTGGAATGGTTGGAAGAGGACATGAGTGTGACTTAGTCTGAGGCCAACCTGATTCAGACATGAAATGTAAGAAGTTATGAGCAGCTAATTAACTTATACTCAACCTTACTTTTGCCTCAATTTAAATCTTGTCGGAAAAATACTATGTCTATTAATAGCTGCAGTATGTAAGTAAGACTGCATTTATACAGATTGCAAAAGAAAATAATGTTTTTAACTTACAGAACAATCTTCTTTATTTCACATACTAAATCTTTTAATCAACAAAATTATGTGGATACCTCTGGGAGATTCATTATGGGAGAGCTTGCTTTCTATAGTTTTAAAACTTGAAATAACAACTCACATCTATAATTTTATATTTTTAAAAAATCAATTAGTGATTTTTAAAAAGCAAACACTGAAAGAGAAACTTTGATATCCCCAGCTCACTGAGTTATTGCTAATGTGTAGAATTTTGCCTTGTAGTATACTGAGTGTGAATAACTGTCTCCATTTTAAACTGCGATTGCTATTCAGGAGACGTCTGCTTTAAAACCTTTGATACAGATTTGGTAAATCTTTGGGATGCAGCAGTTTTATGATTTAAGCTGACTGAAATTCAGTCAGCTGCCCTGCCAGATCCTCAGCAAGTTTAAATTGGCGTATTTCAATTCACTCCAGTGTAAACTGGATGAAGTTACATCACTGAATATCTGATTCACTGTTCCTAAGGTCTGTTGTCACAGAAACAGAGGCTAGTGATAAATGAAAGATAAATTTTTAGGAGCTGGATGTACCTTCTTTGAAGAATATCAAGTTGAAAGACATAGCATTATCCCTCGTGTCCCCAAAGTGCTTGTGCCAAAGAAAAGAAATGGTTTCTTTTTTAAAATCTTTTTTCCCACTGAATTTCCCATTCTGTCTGATTTTACAGTTCTGAAAGCTTTGTATATTTGCATTAGGGGAAAAAAAATTAAAATATCTATTTTGGGTAGCTAAATGGATCTTGAATCACACTGTTACTAAGAAAATACATTTTTGTAACTTTTTGTTTAAAAACTCAATAAAATAGGGCCCAGATCTTTAATGAAGAGTCTCACTTTTATTCTTCTTCAATAGGAAGGTAAGTAATTTATATGTGTAAGATGGATTGAAGTGCATGTGAAAGTAGGTTTTTGGCTTGTTTTATTTGATTGGAAAAAATTATTTGTGGAATAATGTCTTCCTGAACTAGAAGGCTTTCAGAATTTGATTTTTCCTTTCATTTTTATTTCTTATCCATTTTGGAGGTCAGGGAAAAAAGATCATCATATGTAAACTGCAGTGTCTTGCAGTTTTCTGGAATGGTAATTTTGGCAAACTCTTTTGAGAAAAATATTATCCTTAGTGTTTCCTTGTAGGTCTGCAATTCGAAAGACTACTTGAATATTCTTCATCATAATGAATTTTTTAATACAAGTTATTTCCAGTTCCATGAAGAAGACTACTCTTTGCCTTCTGTTTGAGGAAATGTTGAACAGTAACAAAGGAAGAAAAATCTAATCTAAATATGTTTTACCATCAGAATTTGCAATGGCTACTGGATATTTTAATAGGCTGATCTGATTGCTATATTTCGAAATTTTAAGCAGAACACATGTTCTTTGATGTTCATGTTTACCTTATGTTTCTTACTTCAGTGCCATCCTTTTATATATGCAAGCTCAATCTTGCCTTCTGCTTTACAACTGAAATCAGTCTATTTAGTTTGCATCCTCTGTTTTGTGCTTTTTTTCATGTTCCCCATAAACATTCCAGACTGTTGTGTTAAAACAAACTTTTTTTTTCTCCTCTTTCTTATCCTTCTTATGACATATTTCATAAGCCCAGTAAATTGGTATTGAGTCAACAGGAGGGTTAGATAGAAAATAAAGAATCCTATTTTCTTTACAGATTTCATAGTTTTGAAAATAACTTCAATCTACACAAAATGAAAATTCTATGCTTATTTTTTCGGATAAAAAAAGTGCACATGAAACACATGAATTAGAAGAGGGTCTTGTGGTCTCAATTTAGACATTTGTGGTATTGAGAATCTTTCTGATGGGCCCACAAGTACCTACTTGCTTATACAGATTGGGACAGCTCCAACATTAAAGACTGAATAAAAGAGAAGCCAAGTTTGTAATCCAGTATTTTTAAGTCATTCCTATACCTCAGTCTGTGCACAACTTTGCAGCTGTTTGTTCTTTTGCACCACTGCCTTTTTACAAAAGCCACCTCTGTTACCTTCTCCCACATCACAGCTAAAACTAGAACTGATATTCCAGTTAGTGAAAACAGTGACTCAGGAGTAGGCAAAAAAAGAATGCATCGAAGTGACTACAGATGCAAAATTCTTTGATATAACTCTTAGGTCAACATCAAACCTAGAAATATTATAGAGTTGGCTCTTAAGAAATATTTTGGTCATCTTTGTCATTTTTGAGGTAGATTTAAAACAGATTTTTAATCTTAAAAATGATCTATTTGAAGTTTTATTCCTTCATCTGCAATTGTATCCAGAGAGCTTATTTTTCATAGATTCATGGAATCATAGAATAGTTTGGGTTGGAAGGGACCTTCAAAGGTCATCCAGTCCAACCCCCCTGCAAGGAGCAGGGACATCTCCAACCAGATCAGGTTGCTCAGAGCCCCGTCCAACCTGGCCTTGAACGTTTCCAGGGATGGGGCATCCACCACCTCTCTGGGCAACCTGTTCCAGTGTTCTACCGCCCTCATGGTAAAATTTTTTTCCTTATGTCCAGGCTGAATCTACCTCTTTCTGTTTTAAAACCTCGTCCTTTCTCAACATGCCCTGCTAAAGAGTTTCTCCCCATCTTTCCTGTAGGCCCCCTTGAGGTACTGGAAAGCTGTTTTAAGGTCTCCCTGGAGCCTTCTTTTCTGCAGGCTGAACAGCCCCAACTCTTTTAGCCTGTCCTTATAGGAGAGATGCTTCAGTCTTCTGATCTTCTTTGTTGCCCCTTTCTGGCCCTCCTCCAACAGGTCCCTGTCCTTCTTATGTTGGGGGCTCCAGAACTGGACACAGTACTCCAGGTAGGGTCTCACCAGGGCAGAGTAGGGGGACAGAATCACAGCCCTTGACCTGCTGGCCATGCTCCTCTTGATGCAGCCCAGGATGCAGTTGGCTTTCTGGGCTGCAAGGCTGCATTGCTGGCTCATGTTGAGTTTCTCATCCACCAGCGCTCCCAAGTCCTTCTCTTCAGGGCTGCTCTCAATCCATTCCCTGCCCAGCCTGTATTTGTGGGTGGAAGAAGATTGATGAAGATTACTTGTGCCTGGAAGATGATTGATTTTTTGGAAGAAGATTGATGTTTTTCACAGAAAAAAAAAAAAAAAAAAAAAAAAAAAAAAAAGTGTGAAAGTTTTCACCATACATCATTTCTACAATAGAAATGGATATTGGTTTTATAAAAATATCAGATAGATATGAAACATATTTTATTCAAATCTACCAAATAATATCAACATAGCTAATGTTAGGAGACTGAATAGTACAAATGAATCCTTGAAAATAACAAGATAGCTATACATTTATGAATTACCATTACTTTTACAATTATGTGTTAATGATTATAAAACAGGATGATAAATCAGATTTTTTAGTTAACCAGCTATTTTACTCACATTTTGCATTTAGATTTCTCATTGATTGCATGAAGAGCAATAAACAACTAAATTCTCCCCGAATCTAACTGTGTGCATCCTTGCATCTTTCTCAGCTGGATCCCAGTCTTTTTTTCTTTATCAAATACTGTGGCAGCAGAGTTGACCTTTCAGAGAATGTGTGTTCATTAAGAAAGAAAAATTCCTTTAGTTTCTTTCTGTGCCAACGTCTTAGTCACTGTAGCTGAGGTGATAGCTAACAGAGTGAGAACTTACTTGACACTCCCTATTGTCTCAGTATCAGTGACGTTTAGGTAGATGGACACATCCCAAACCATTAGAGAAGCAGACAACTTTTGACTGTTATTTTTGTGCTCAAAAAAAATGAGTAAATGGGCTGGCAGGAGACTCTACACAGCTGTAGTTAGATTGCTTTCACAGCTCAAAGTGGCTTAAGTAACAGTACTAAGCATCCGGATCTTCCAGAGTACATTTTCTTCTTTTACTGGAAATTCTATTGAAGCAGTTTTTGAGGATTTTCTATATCTCTCCAAGCTTTCCTGCTGCCAGCTGTTAATAACAAAAAAGTAGCTCTATAGTAAGCTGCAGAAAGTGCCAGGCTTGTCGTGCAAACATTGCAGTCTCCAAGGCTTGTAGAGTAGGTCTGATACTTTTCATGCTTTGGACATGCACAGGATTTCTGAGAAGAAACTTGAGAAATTGTACAGTTAACATGTACCTGTTTGGTAAATCCTGTGACTCCTACAAGAAATTTGTCAATATTGGAATCTTGTGAGTTGTAGACTCCCACACAGAAATATGACAGCTCTATGTACACGTACTTCTAAAACTGCAGTTTAAAGGGGAGAGACAGTCCATGTATTACTAGAAGTTTTTCAGACTCAAATGTTGAGGTGTGACTGTCAATGTCATGTGACAAGTGATCCCAGCTTGCCTTTTGTTTTGCACAGTTTTACATATAGAAGTCTGGAAACAGGAGCTGAAGTACATGGGCAATTGCAAAATCCTGTTGTGTTCTTTTCAGCACATTTGCTCTAGAAAAGCAAGAAATTAATCTGAAAATATGTAAGATGTAATATATTTCAACCACCAAATTGTTCAAGCAATTGTTAACAATTTCAACAATGTATGTATTTTTTTCTCATAATTGCTGTTTATATTAGATCTGTCCCCAACTTTGACTCTTAAGAACTCTTTAAACAACCCACAACAGATTTGGAATAGAATTTAGGATTGGTGCTGTGCAAAAATGGAACTTTCAAATTATCTCAATAAAAAATACTGCAGTTAAATTATAAGTATTAAATTATTTGGTACTTCCTATTTTGGGACAGAGACTCTTAAATCTGTAGCTTATTCCCTCAACCGTTTCCTTTTGTTAGTTCAGAGAAGATCAAGCACCTATAATTTTGACAGAGGTGAGATTCCCAAGCCTGTTCTGTGCCTGTGGAGGTGCTGCAAAATGCTGCAGGAAGACTTTCACTGTATCTAGGAGTTAAAGTAGAAAGTCATAAGGCTTTCCTCTAAGGAAGAGTTCAGAGGTCCCTTTGTCTTGTGTATGCAGCGTAGTCTGTAAGCGGAGGGTTGAAGTAGACCTCGGAGTTACAGCACAATGACCTTGTGCAAGCCTTGGGTACTGTTGTGACCAGCCATCCAGTCTAACTTTCTCAGACTTTCTAAATTATGTCAATCTGCCCCTCAAAAAATGTTTCTAGATTGTATTGAGAAAGCATAAAAGCAGCTCCAAGTCAGTGTAGCTCCCGCAACTCCTCCTTGAAATGCAGAACAGGAAATCCCTCTGTGTGTTCAGATGTTGGCCAGCTCAATGCTATCAGTTTCAGCATTAGCACCTTTGACGCAGGTAAAGATGGGTACGTATGAAGAGTTTGGGTGGGGGGGAAGGATGGCAAGGCAAGTCTTGTTAAAGGGAGGCCTAGGATGGAAAGAAGCTTGCAAAGGTAAAGCTAGTCCAGTTAATCCATTAATAGTACCACATTCAAATAGGAAATAAGCTGGGAACTGTGGAATCTTTTTCCTGCTCTCTCTCCCTTGTAAAGGGAAAAAAAAAAAAAGGCAGGGGGAAATGCAAGTGAATCTTGTGCAGAGTATGTCATATTGCAGGTAAGAGGACAGTCAGAAGCAGGGATGACTAGGCATGCATTTTTAACAGTATTGAAGATTTTAATCTCTCAAAGAAAAGGACTTTGTCTTTGCAAATTTAATGAGTGGAATTTCTGAAAGGCTGGCTAACTTGATTTCAACTTTAAATGTAAGTGGATATTGCATTCATATTAGTTCAGCCCCTGTAGCTTGCTGGTAGAGGCCACATCCCTAGAAACATTCAAGGCCAGTTTGGATGGGGCTCTGAGCAACCTGATCTGGTTGGAGATGTTGCTGCTCCTTGCAGGTGGGTTGGACTGGATAACTTTTAGAGGTCCCTTCTGACCCAAACTATTCTATGATTCCATGAATCTATGAAAAATAGATTAAAATTCATTTCACTATCTGAGGAAGGACTGTCCCAAACCCAAGTGTCGTCTTTAACAAAATAATGCAAAATTGTAATCACCACTGTTAATTTGTGTGGTTTTTTTCACCATATAGGAGACCACCCCTTTTTGTCAGGAAAATGCAGAGAGAGACAGTGAAGGTAAGTGTGTTTGAAGTCTATATTTAGACTTCTGCCATTCCCGTGTTGTTTGGCCTCAATGTTAATCCTCGTGTACAAATATCGATAGTCTTACACATTTATAAGTGTTGGTTTTATTGGAAAAGATTTCTAAGAACTGGTAATAGCATGTATAATTACATAGAGTAAAATCTTCAGATTGGTATTAAAAATCTCTAATTTACTTGAATATTTTGAAAACATAACACTTCTCATAAGTTACTCTCTAGCAACATATTTTGTACACAGAGCTCTTTTTCTAATAACTGTGAATTATACTTTCTTTTTCCCAAGAAAGAAAAAGCAAAAAAAAAAAAAAAAAGG
>WHYT01016439.1:315338-325934 GCA_009806455.1 Tetrax tetrax
GACAAATTTCCATCCTCTGACCTATAATGATAATAATTCACATTACTACTGTTACAAAATCCTTTTTACTCAGGTTCTCTTCACAATCTCTAGGCCATCTCAACCCATAGGTTGTAATTTCTCTGTGCAAAATCCATTTATTCCAACTTTATGTAGAAAATACTACTAATCACTACAGGATTCAAAGACTGGAGCTGTATGCTTCTGTTAGGTGATAGAGGTATGATTACTTTTCTTTAAATAATACAATTCCTTTTAATGTCTTAAGTAATTATTAACTAAACCTACCTTCAAAAATTTTTTTTTGAAAGTATTTAAAAAATTATTGGGAAAGGACACTTAGTAATATATCTTGGTTTAATGCTTTGCATTGTGCCATGCACTGTAGGTTATGAGGGTTACTTCATATTACTATTACTTAAAAAAAATTCATTATGAGTCTTTCAACTCCACAGAATATCTGAGAGCATGAATCATGAACTGAAACTGAGAGAAACAGAAATCTTTTAAAAAATTATTTATTTATGAGTGTGGGGGTTTTAATACACTTTTTAACATGGCTAAAAATTGCCCAAATTTTGCTAAGTATGTGAATGACAATTCACTAACTTTATCTCTGCAGAGTTTGGTTACAGGTCATTAGACAGTTAAATATATGAGTAGCCAAATGTCAGGAAAGTTCTTTTGGTTCACTTGAAGTGAATTTGAAACACTTTCCTATTGAGAGTAGTGATATTTTACAAGTCAACTCGTACACGTAAAAAAATTACTTTTCAATATTTCAACCTTTATGTTTAGGAATCTCTGACCTTTTATGTTTGTTTAAGTAAAAAAAAAAAAAGTTGTTTAAAATATTCTCATTAAACTACTTAGGCTGCTAAACTCCATTGAAATTTAGCTCAATTGAGGTTCACCAAAGGCAATGAAATTTTTTTGAGGAAGTATTGCATCTCTAGTGATGCAATAGTATTTGCATCACTATTTCTCTAGAGTGACCTCAAAGTAGGAAATCATAGCTTTGCAAATCTACCAGAACAAAAAAAAAATTGTCCTAGAACATGTAATTACACTTAATTGTGCTTTGTTGTAAAATGAAAATTCATACATTTACACTTATTCTGTCTGTATTTTTACAATAAAGCAGTTATATTCTCTAGATGAAGTGCTTTTCTATGATTTTGCATTGCTTTTGGTGCAGATACTGGATCTGATTGAATCTGTTTGTATTATCACACTATTCTCATGATTATCTGTTATCTCACAGAAATCTTGCTGTTACAGTAATTGTCCAGAGGTATAATGAAACTAAAATACAGACTGAAAATTTAAAAAAAAATAATCAGAAAGTGAAATTTCAAATAAGCACACTGGAATTAAGTATAACATTACTGTATAGTGTATACATGATCTATGGAAGTAGTACAGAGTAAGGTAGAAAATGTCTTTGGTCATGTGAACAATCTTTATATTTTCCATGAAAGTAGCTAAAATTTTACATTTTGTTGAAGTGGACCTGAAGTTGATAGGTTTGTTGCCTTCGGCTTTGCAGCATTATGTACCATTTTTTGCATAACGAAATTGCAGTTTGGTTTAAGGCAGATCATCTATGATGCTTCTGTTTCTTTGTGTGATTCTTTTCTTTTTTTCATCAAATAATCCCCTGCTTCTCCCCTCCAAATAACCCCAAACCCTAAAATAGTCTGACATGTTCTACCTGGGTAAAACTATTTTACCTTTCAAATCATCTACCTATCTGCCTGCATTTGAAATTTGATTTATTGGCATTGGACTAAATAATCTGTAGTTGGATAGATCACTTTTCATATTTTCTTTAAAACAAACTCATGTTACAAAACCTACATTTAAAGATATCTTAAGTTCTGTTTTGTGGCTTGGAGATTTCCTGTGCCATTATCTCTATGCTCTGTTATGGAAATTAGCTGCAAGCTTCGTATTTGGTGTGTTAAGTTCTTGCAATTTCTGCTGTAATGGGAAATTTCTGTACCTCTATTCCAATAAGCCAACCTGTCTATTCCTTCTTACTGAAAACTGAGACAGGGGACTCGTTTCAATTTTGAACCATTTTGAACATTTTCTTTACAAGGTAGTATTTTCTTGTACTTTTTCATTTACCTCACTAGCAAATGTTTTAATTTGCTTGTTACTGTGTTCTTGTAAAGAGCTAACTCAGGGCTATAAAAAGCCAGATACGAAGTGTACAGATACTGAATAAATGTTAGCACCCAGAACTGTAGTCAGTTTGGTTTCCATTTAAGCATCTCCGTAAACATCTAGTGCTTGAAAAGTGATGGGCACTTACCAAATGCAATGACAGCACTTGGTGCTAAACTGTCTTGAAATGTGTCTTCTCACTCTCTCCAGATCATTACCTTTTCTAATAATTTTAGGAGTTTCATGCAGTATAGTACTTTCTTACCATAAAAATAGGAATTTTTGTGGTAAACTCTGCTAATCCATGTTCATTTGCTACTCTGTTACAACGTATATTTTGTTATTACTTCTGTACTTGAATGTCTTCCCTTATTCATCAAGTTACTTTTTTTTCTCCTTGGGCTTGATTGTAGTGTTAATCTCTGTTAGTTGAGTTCTAAGTAGCATAAAATTCTCAAATTTGAATATGCTGTTCCATTTTCTGAAGCTTTCTGCAGTGTTTAACTTTATAATAAGCTCATATTATATCTGTGTGTATGCGATTAGTATTTGCATTTGTTCTAGGAATAAATTATATTATAATTATGGACAATTACTTGCTGCAATTATCTTCCATGTGTCAGTTTAAAAAAGCTATTTTATACTGAGCATCTCTTAAGATTTGTTTCAAATCTATTTATCGTTTTATTCCGTAAATGATATCTTAATTGTATTCACTCAGTGTTTGCAGTTTCTCATTGCTTGAAATGGCACTTCTCACATACAAGGTAAACGATAGTTGACAGTTCGATTTATATTTTCCTATAATTGTATTTCTGTATGATGCCAGGAAGCTCTGAACAGCACTGTCTTTGGAATGCATACAGCAAAATGGATAAAATATGCTTTTTGATTACATTCTCACAAGATTCTCAATACCTCTTCAAAGAGAAGTGAGCAAACTTCAGCCATTTTGTTGACGGTTCTGCTTTCCCTTAGCTGCACTGGAAGAGCTATCTTCCCTGACCCCAGTGTGCATGCATAATCAACACAAAGGTTTATATATTGACTTTTAAATAGGGTGGAGCTTAGAATCATAGAACGTTTAGGGTTGGAAGGGACCTTTAAAAGCTATCTAGACCAACCCCCCTGCAAGCAACAGGGACATCTCCAACCAGATCAGGTTGCTCAGAGCCTCATCCAACCTGGCCTTGAATGTTTCCAGGGATGGGGCATCAACCACTTAAACTTATCTTCTATGCGAATGCTGCAGAGATCTACTGACCCTATTGATCCTGAAGAAGGTCTGTTAATAGTACTCCAGTACTCATGTTCAGAATAAACAAAGTACAACAACGTTCAGCCACAGGAAGATGACATGGGGCATGGTTCTGCTTTGCTGGCCCCTTCATCATATGCTCTGTCATATGCACATTTGTAAGACAAACGCTGTGGTTATTTCACTGGAGGCCTGAAACCTATGTTAACTTAAATCTAAGAAAAAGTCCAGATTTTAAAATTTTCAGGTAGTTTTTCCATAGGATAAGGAAAAGAAAAAGGTCTTTGCATTTCCTTACATTACATTTCTTTCAATTTTTTGAAAAATAGTTGCAAATTAATTTAGAGCCACCTACATCTTGTAAACTCATTAGTTATCCAGCACAGTGCTATGTGTCTTGCTGATCATGAAGTATTACAAGACATATTTAAATAATGTATTTTTCTAATTAGCTTTCTCATTTGTTATACCTTACCTGTTTGGATATTACCTCATCTTTTTCCTTAGCAAACATTGTGAATTAATAGCTGTTCATGTTTAAGCTGTTCTGTTCTACTATTTTCAGCTGCCCTGAGCTATTCTTAAAACTGCTTTTTGGACCTGATTAAACATCTTCAATAACTATTAATATGACTCTCACAGAGTAAAGCCAGAGAAGGTGACATTACATAACAACTTGAAAAGTTGTTAAATGATTGCCGAATGTGTCTACATGACATTTCTATGTTGATATTTTAGTATGAATCTGACAGCAGCTCTGATTTTCCTACAATAAAATTCATGTGATGAGGTTCAAATCTATTTTTGTTTACAAGTAGTTAGACGACTTGTATGAGTGCCATCACAGGGGGTACTATGTAAGTACCAGAGGCAAAGACAGGTCTTGGTGTCCTCCACAGTTCTGTTTATTTTTTATCTTCTGTGAGTATAAAAAATTTATCATACCATTCCATTAGTTTTGGACAAGGGGTTGTATTTTTCTTTCATACAGGTGACTTCAGTTTGCAGAATTCATATGTATATGTTCACCTAACATGCTAATGTTAACGGTTCTAGTGCACAGTTCAAAATGTGATAGTATATTGAACCAGAATACTTAAGCAGTTGCATATAAATACCTATACAGAGTTGTTTCTGTCATCTTTGAGCTTTTTAGTTTTTATTTTTAAGATCTGAGATGTATGGAAAATATCCTAGTAATTTTAGGATAATTTTTCAATATAAGAATGACGATACTTTAATGAGCATATTGTCACTGTATTGAATCTGTGTGTCTTCTCATCTCTGCAGAGGAATTGCATGAGGATATCAGTTTTGATGCAAAAGAAATGACAGAAAAAGCTGATACTGATATGAACAGACAGACAGGGGATAAATCAAAGGAAGAAATTGAGTCAGAAAGGACTTCTGTTTCCAGGGAAACCTGGATTAGCTTTGAAGACTTCTGTGTTTGTTTCCAGTAAGGAACAGAGGTTTTGGCTTTTATTCCATAAAATATACAGTATAATAATGGTAAAATGCAAAATGTGATTATATAAAAACTGTATCTTTTCAACAGATCTTCTTGGTGTAATTATCCTGCCTTTCAGGGTAGTCCCAAGGCTACTATTCAGACCAGACTTACTGTCCTTGGTGGCAGTGAGTCTGCAGGTGCAGCCCCACGCTGTGTCTTGGGTATGTTCTCCAGACTACAGCAGAGAAGACAACCACCAACTTCATAAAGCATATGTCAGACTGAAATGTGGGTGGAAGACAGTAGGTCATGGAGAGTGCAGCCATTAGAGTGCTGCATACCTGACCCGTCAGCCACTGGGTATCCACAGTCTGCATCTGAACAACACAATTCTAAGGCAAAAAAAAAGTTATTGAAATCTGTTGCCATCAGTATAGCTCAGCTTGGTCAGCTACATGCTTTCTTTAGCTCCTTTTTCAATATGATTCCAAGGCATTTATACCTCTGCAAACATAAACAAGGTAGTCTAATTGTAGTATAATATCTTTAGCTTCTGCCTTTCAGATTTAAGCCTGGTACAATATAGATCCCTGAGAGAATCTGACATTGCTAAGGGGAATAATTTTATCAAAGAAAATTCACCCAGGTTTTTTTTATTTGAATTTGTAACCAATATTTTTTGGTGTGTGTAGCTTTTATTTTCATAAATTAATATTTTCTTGAGCAGATATTAAACTCTGCTCCCTCTCTGATGGTGAATATATAATTTTCATATGAACAGCATTACAGGAACTTCAGGAATAAAGGTCATAAATAGCTTAACAAGGTCTAAACCTTTGTCTAATTTTAGGGAGCCCCAGGTCCAGGAAGATAGTGCCTTCAGAAAAAGGCATCACAAGCAAATTAATTTCCTTTCCTTTCAGAGTCTTGCTCACAGTATCATACACAGAGAATATAAAGTATGAACTTTGTAACTTGTTAGTCGAATGTTAAAGTACAATTGACCTTTGTAGACTGCTGCAATATTAATTAACATATAAAGCATTTGCTAATTTCTTATTCCTCTCCCTAAGCAGGTGAGAGTTTACTTATTTTTGCAGTGAACTGATAAAGTAGCTGTTAACAAAGCATCTTGATTGATCTTTGAAGAGTTTATCACTCAGAAGAAATTAAGCACCTAAGATTTTTCTTTTACCCGTCAGTTTCGTTGAAAGCATTTCCTTATCTGACATGCCTATATCTTAGATACAGAGAAAATAAGATGAATGTTCAGAGTTCGTATCAACTTCAAGAAATGTGGAAAATTTTAGTAATTGTAGGACTTGATATGTCAGCAATAGATCAAGATCCCTGTGAAGTTTCTGAGAAATCAAGACATATATTTTACCTAAAATATTGGACTTAATGTCTGATTCCATCCTCAATTAAAGCTGAAATAATTTATGTTGCTCCTGGTTAAATCAAGGTCAGAAAAAATTGTTGTCAGGAACTAAGTAGCTTTCTGAAGGTGTCCAAACACCACAGAATTGAAAAAGCACATTAATAACCTATACAAAATAGTTCTTCCTTACAGTGACACTTTATTACAGTAATTCTCAGGTAGGCATGGAAATTTTAGAGTAATATTAGCTTATTACCAGTTATAGATTCAAATTGGACAAATCAGTGGCCTGACCTCCAGGAAAACTGTAGAAGTGCAACAAAGACAGAAATTGATGTTAGCTGCTTTCTCTGGAGATGAATTGTATTTACATTTTATGAAATTAAAAATGTTTAACCATTTTTGAGAAATAGCTGGGAGTCTCATTTAGAATTATAGAATCATAGAATGGTTAGGGTTGGAAGGGACCTTCAAAGGTCATCTAGTCCAACCCCTTATGTTATCAAATAGACATTTACCTGAAATATATAATTTATACTAAGATTCTTTTCCTACATGTATTTCTATTTTATTTTCTCCCTAGGAAACTGTATGTTTTCCATAAGCCACATATATATGCTTATAACTATCAGAAGACGGAATTTAAGGTATATGACTGTATTGAGTTTCTATGTGCTTTTTAAAGTTTTTGTCAGTCTTTCATAATTAGATAATACGTATATCCTAAATTATATTAGTAGGTCACGTAGAACTGCTATTACTGAAAAAATAATAATGACTTAAGATTACTATGGTCAATACAAAGATAATGTTTGCTAGCAAATATCCAGAAGCATTTCACTGTGTTTGAGACAAGAAAAAAATGCTATGGAATGCTATTGTGCAATAATAAGTTGAGTATGCAAATCATGCATGTTGGTAGTGAGAGTAGATATTACAGTGAATCAGATCTCCATACTCTTTCTCTTCTTTTAAATCTACCTTATATCAGTTTAGAGACTAAATTGAATTTAATAATAATTCAGCTGCAGAATCTGCCCTTTAATTCTCCTTCATCTTCACTTGTGACCTAAAACCCAAATCAGGAGTGTGTATAGCATAGCCCTCCATTTTCTCTTTACATCCTAAATCCTTTAGCAATTTATGATATTCTGTTGCAGGCATTAGAAATACCCCTTAATTACACTGAAATGACAATATTTCTTTAAACTTACCATTAGTTCATATTATCAGAAGCTTATTCAGTATGCTTGAATATCCTGTTCCAGCCCTAGTTTTATACTGTAACTGAAGTGTAATTGTAGAGTACTGAAATGTAAACTCCAGGCGTGAACTTTATGTAAAATCCTGTACTGAGAAGGTTAACTACATGGATTATGCTTTATAATTGTAGCATAGCTGCAATTTCACAGCTCTGTATTTGTATTCACATCACAATAAATTTTCCCAATCACTGCACGACATACTTTAATAAGCCTTAATGTGCATCAAGACTATATAAGCCTGTGGGCTGTTGTGCTGAAAAACTAACTCTGTACTGTAAAACCATTCTATTTTTTTTTATTTTTTACATTGATACAGATTAGGTGTTTACACTATTAAGTAAATTCTGTATCAGATTTCTAAAAGAACACTTTTATGTTATGCTTTGAAGATAATAGTAGTGGTATTCCAGGGTTGAATACAATAAATATACTGATATTACTCTGGAGAATGTAGGAAGACATGCATTGAAACTGTTCTGAAACAAAGCAGCTCATTCACCTTCAGGTGTTGAAGAATTTCTAGGAACAGTAGAATAATTCTATAGTTTCTAATATTGGCATAGGAATTATGTGTTAAAGCTGAGAGTGAAAAATGCTGCCTCCATATATTTTTGTAGAAAAAAACATAATGAGACAGAATCAGTCGTGTTACAGTTAAGAGTGCTTATTTCTTTCAAGCTTATTGTAATTAATTACAATTTGAAAGTTGCAGCACAAAATAAAATTTTTGTTCTTCCATTGAATGTTGTTTGGTGAGTAGAACTATTAAACTGAGCTACATATGAAGAATATCATATAAAAGTAGATATATTCTCATTCAAAAAACTTTTCTGTTTCCTTTTATCTCTTAACTGAACATTATGGTTTATACATGTAGCATAAGGCTCTGGGATTAAGTGACATGTCTGAAATTCGGAAGAAGTAGTGACAGTTAATTATTTACTTCCATACCATATCGAGTCACAGTATCCAAAATGTTTGTATAAGCCCAGATGGACAGCATTCAATGAAAACGAGAGAGAAACAAAAGTCTGTTTTTTCTATGCAGCTTACTGATGACCAAGTCTTCTATTATTTACTTGTGGACAGTTTGACGCCCATTGAAATCCTGGTTAGCTTTTCTGCATTAGTACGCTGGAATGATGCTGGAGGTAAGGCCAAAGCAGAAAAGTGGATGTTAGTGTTGAGTTTTCCCCATACTTGAATGTGTCTGTGCTGTTGTGTTTGGCTGTGGTGTGTTTTGGCACAGTTTGAAAGTTTGCCATCAAGTATTCAAATTTATTCTAGGAAATACACTACTATTGAAGTAATATTTTCCTATTTTCCTGTTATTTCCTGTGCTGATGATGAGTATTTCTTGAAAGGATCCCTCCCTTTACTATTTATTATGATTTGCTGAAAGCTTTTCATCAATATGTTTCTGGTATGGATTTCCTTGTGTTTCTTAAGATTGGGTTTGGGTTTTTTTCCCCACAGAAAGCTACTTTGTGCCTTAGCTGATCAAAATGCAGTAAAATCGGCAATATAACCAAAAGCTTATTTTTGAAGTGATTTTTAAAATCATGCATTGTAAGCTCTTAAGTATATTTACAGATGGCTTATTTCAAGATCCTACAGCTTGGATGGTTTAGATAAAAATCACTTGTATTTTATGAAAGTCATAGAATGGCATTCAGAAAAGCTAATGCGTGTTATGACAATCAGCTTAAGTTGATCAGACATTTAAACATGGGGTATGGACATAATTTTAGTGCATCTAGAGTACAGCGGATGGAACCAAATGAAAGCTTAAAAAAAAAAAAAAAACAACAACTGACCACCCCATTAAAATAATTAAACTATTATATAAATCTAAGCTTTGTATGTCTGTTTACTTCCTTTGCAAGTGGCCAGAATGGATTTTTATGGAGTTTTAGAGCAGCCTTAAGTGACTTAGAAGATATCTGATTTACATATCCTCCTAACACATTCTTTTAACAGTTATTTTCTAGTAAATAGTAAGGATAAGCCATATTCAGTGGCAACTATCCATTTAAAATGACTGACACTTTTCCTTGAATTATCAAAGCCTAAATGAGGCCTTCAATGACTTTGAAGTAGATACTGACTGTGCATAAGTGTGTTTGTCTTAATTTTACTGTTATTCCACAATTATGGAGTTTTTTTTCTTTCTTATTCTAGATACTAAACGAGAATGTTCTAGTATTTCAAAGGGTGTGCTGATAGTTGAACGTTTCTCTTGGAAATCCGTAACTCCTGGAGAACTTGTGTTAAAGATTTGTACATCCGCAACCAAAGCTACTATGTTAAATCTTCCTGTTGGGTATGTATGAGGTTCATGTCTGTCCTAAAACTTTAATCTTAAGGCTTGAGATGATCTTTTTATTTCCTAAAATGTAAGGTTTTGGAATATCAAACTGGTTGATGAGACTGCGAAAGTGCGATGGATTTAAAATAATTAACAAAACCTTTATAAAGATTTTGATGTCTTTACTCTTACTTGAGTATGATTAGCAAGAAAAAAAAATGCACTATTTTTCAAAAAAATAAACTGGAACACAAATTCCTACTTAGAAGTGTTTCTAACTACAATGATTTTGAGATGTTTCCTGGAGTACCAACAAAAATTAAAGAATTAGAATTTTTAGTGTAACTGTAAAAGAATGATGATACCATAGGAGTTTTAATAGCTTTTCTTGAAACAGGATTTATGAAACATGACAGGAGAAATTCTGCGGTTATCCATGAAGCCTTACATATCTTTACATTTAAATAGTGCTTAATATGATTTATTTCTCTTTGCATGTAACTCTAGATACTCAGTGTAGAGCACTGCTTCACTGTTTAAATAAATAAATAGATGAAAGGCAAGAATCGTTTATATTTGTTAGTTTCTGAAAATGCTTCCAGTGAAACAAAGATGATGACGTCTTCAAATTTTGCCATAAGCATAAAGCTGCTTACTGATTCATTGAGGCCTTCTACTTCTCCACAAACTAGAGAATCACTAGTTTAATCTCAAAGAGATATGAGACAAAATATATTTTAAAATAATCCAATAAGGTTT
>WHYT01016439.1:337485-370603 GCA_009806455.1 Tetrax tetrax
GATTTGTACATCCGCAACCAAAGCTACTATGTTAAATCTTCCTGTTGGGTATGTATGAGGTTCATGTCTGTCCTAAAACTTTAATCTTAAGGCTTGAGATGATCTTTTTATTTCCTAAAATGTAAGTTTTTGGAATATCAAACTGGTTGATGAGACTGCGAAAGTGCGATGGATTTAAAATAATTAACAAAACCTTTATAAAGATTTTGATGTCTTTACTCTTGAGTACGATTAGCAAGAAAAAATGCACTATTTTTCAAAAAAATAAACTGGAACACAAATTCCTACTTGTGTTTCTAACTAGAATGATTTTGAGATGTTTCCTGGAGTACCAACAAAAACTAAAGAATTGGAATTTTTAGTGGAACTGTAAAAGAATGACGATACCATAGGAGTTTTAATAGCTTTTCTTGAAACAGGATTTATGAAACATGACAGGAGAAATTCTGAGGTTATCCATGAAGCTTTACATATCTTTACATTTAAATAGTGCTTAATATGATTTATTTCTCTTTGCATGTAACTCTAGATACTCAGTGTAGAGCACTGCTTCATTGTTTAAATAAATAAATAGATGAAAGGCAAGAATCTTTTATATTTGTTAGTTTCTGAAAATGCTTCCAGTGAAACAAAGATGATGACGTCTTCAAATTTTGCCATAAGCATAAAGCTGCTTACTGATTCATTGAGGCCTTCTACTTCTCCACAAACTAGAGAATCACTAGTTTAATCTCAAAGAGATATGAGACAAAATATATTTTAAAATAATCCAATAAGGTTTCAAATAAATAGGCAGAGAGAGAAAATACCACAATACTAGAACATTGATATTAAATCAAAGATCTTTCATAGTGACCTCTAATGGTTTTGATTCAGAGTAAAAAGGAAAAAGTTGTTATTGTGCGTATAGGCTGGCTCTGGCACCACATTCTTAGTATAGTTTCCAAAAGTTGCACTAGCTCTGTCCTGTAGGGAAGCCAAAAATGTGTATCTTTTTGCACCTGCAAATTTCAAAGCTACCAGAGATACAGGCAGCTCAAATTAATCAGCTTCTTGCCTTTGATTCTCTCTACTCCAGGCAGAGCCAGCAGGCTTGCAGGAAGTTTAATTTATAGCAGGTTTGAGAGACAAATGGGCTTATTGACCGCTCCCCCATTTCATTCCAAATGAGAAATGACTTGCTAAGCCAGGAAGGTACTTTCTTTCCTCTGTCTTGTGGTGGCCGGTGGCATTTCAAATTTCACTCAAAAGATGCAGTTTTAAAAGGGCAAGTGTGTGTGCAGGCATCGCTGTCCTTTCTTGCTGTCACTGCCGGATCTCCAGCTAACACTTTGAAGCTGTGGTGTGGATGAACGTCTCAGCTAAATGCCATTCTGGCAATGATATAAGACCATGAAGCTTCACCATTTGATATCAGCAAACTCCTCAAGTATTTCAGTGGGATTGCAGGTGTATTTGTATAACTACAGTTAGGAATGGTTCCTTTTATGACTGGAATCTGTTATAGGATACAATCGGGCAAACAAGAATGAGCTGAGTGTATCCCAATAAGACCTACTGAATTTCTGGATTTTGCCACCTTGTAAGGTTATAGTTGAGTGGCTTGGCCCACAGTTGTGCCATAAAATGATCGCTCTGTTATGTTTATCTATCCTGATGCAATTAAGCATTAAATTTCTCTGATTTTGTCAATGCAAACATGAAAATCATGATCTGTGTAATGTATGACCAGAACACTTGACTTCCTCTCTAAGCTTTCTAGAGCAAACATATTTTTTAAGTGTACCTAACTATAATCCTGACTAAAAAACTAAAACCAGGTTTATATCCATTTGAAATAGTGAAACTACCTATTTTGCTGAAGAAAATTAAAATACACCCATAAAAAAAAAAATTTCTCTAATTTCACCTACTGCCTGTGTTTCAAGATTCTTAAGAAGCAAAGACTTAGAAATGCAGGACTTGAAGAGCTAGGACATCTAGGAAAGGATTTCCTTTTCAGAAAATTATGAAAAGAAAAGCTTAAGAATTGCTGTGATGGGGGAAAAAAAAGTGCTTTTTGAATTATTTTTTTTTTCTTCTTTAATGTAGGCGACATGTATTGCTCTTCACAGTAAGTTCTCCCATAGGACACCATATTCATCTGTGTAGCATGCTGCCGTGTGTCTTTGGAGAAGAGGATACTGTGATGCCAGGTCTTGAAAAGGTATGCATGACCAGAACTAGTCAAATGTTGTGATAAAGGTGTTTCTGACTATTTTTTAGTTTTAAAGTGAAGTACCGTTGGATCTTCATTTAGAGTTATTGTACTTAATGGTATAATATTAATTTCAATATTAAATGGATGAGTGCATAAAAGAAATGCGTTTTACAGCACAGCAGGCACTGAGATGCATATTGCAATAAATGTCTTATATAAATAGTTTTGATAAAAATTATAAAATACACGTATGTATATTAATTAATATTCAGAAATAGCCACCTAAAATAAACTGTCACATCAGTAAAGTTTGTTTTGTCCCATGAGACACATATTGCTCACTGGGTCCTGGAGTAGCTTTCATACCTAAAATGATCAATTGATTCAAATAAATTTTCATAGCTGAGATAACAGGACCAGGCGAGTAATTACTACAGCTTTTGTTCTTCGTTGCCTACAATCCAGACAATTATCACAGCTATCCATGTTTTCAGGATTTCCTTGACAAGCAGTAGGCACAGATATTTTTCAGGAGAGAGTATAGCTTCTAGAGCACAGTTCCTCAAAAATATTTTGAAATGTGAGTGTAACAACAAATTTATATAGCAGTGTAGAGTTAGGGTCCTAATAATAGGACATGAAAGCAGCTAACACAAATTTATTACATTTATTGTAGTAAAAACGTTTAAATATAAGAAGTTGGTCCTTTAAAAATGTCTTGTGGCTGTACCATACCCTTGTCTTCAGATTGTGGATGAAAAGCTATTCCTCATCAAGAAAATAAAGCAGAATTATATCCCGGGGTGTTCTCTGCCCTGTTTTTTTTGAAGATAGCAATTTCTCTGCAGAGTGTAATTTGCAAGAAAGTGTCCACAGTCTTGCACAGAAATCCTGAGGAAGATTAATGACGCTTTAGGCAGCGTGTATTTGGATGTGGTTTTCAGCGGGATACAAATACTCATCTCTCCTTTTATAATAGAAGAGATGCTGTGCATTTCAGCTAACAAGACTCTTGTTATCACTGTAGTAGAAAGTCTGTATATGGAGCTTATTTTTGATTAAATGTTCTAGGACTAATGAGACAGGAAAAAATAAAATCATTAACAGATATATGTTACAGTGCCTGTTATAGTGTTGTAATGTTTTTATTTCAATACCTAATTGATTTTATAGTTTAGAAAATAAATAATAATTGCTTGACTTCAGAAAAGCTTTGTACTTCAGCACTGAAAAAATACTTGTATACTATCAGAGTCTAGAAGGGAAACAAAAGAAAATTTCAAAGCAATCTTTCTAATAATGATTATTTTTCTTCTCTCTTTCCAGGAAAGCTACCGGTTTATAGAACAGGCTACTGCTATCCTGAAAGCTATTGGAAATGTGATAAATAATTTCAGCAGTCAGCCTGAACTTTCTAAAGCCTTGACGGAATTGGAACAAACTCACTGTCCTCCTGGCCTCCACAGTACTGGATTGGCTGAAGAGCACTTCAAGGTGAACAACTTTAATAAACACGTATCTAAAGACTACAGAAGGTGGATAACCACTTAGCATCATCATTATCTTATTCAAACCAATTATTGTGCTTTTAAAAAGGACCTCCTGAGTGCTCTAAATGTGGCATATGTTATTAAGTGTAAGCCCAAATGACATAACTTGCAACCGTGTCCTATAATTATCTTCTCTTAATATTAACAGGTTTTAATATGCACAGAGTAGCAAATTCTAAATTTGAGTCTCTAAGTTCGTGAGTTTAGTTGAGCACGCTTTGAGGCAGAAAGCATAATCTTTTTTTTTTATTTTATGACTTAATTTTGGATTTAAAAGATGCTACCTGAAATGCAGAAAAGCAATAATGTTCCTTTCCGTGCTTAATGTTCATGGCACAGGAAAACATTATTACAGCTATATTACTGAAGACAGTAATGAGATTTTTTCACTCACATATTTCTGAGTGGTTTTTCTTTGTTTTTTGAAATTGCAACATTCTTCTTCAACTTTTCTGCTCTGTGTGTGTGATATATTAAATGGTCTTTATATGCATGATACACTTTTCTGTAGATTTCTGTACTGTAGCTTTTCAATATCATAAAAAGATTGCAAAAAAAAAGTTATGTAAGAGATATGCTATTTTTATGTATATGCAAATGTTGATAATACTGCTATAACTTGATTTTTCTACAGTTAGTACGTTATATATTCCACATTCACTTACTTTCATCAAAGTACTAGAAAGCTCATACAGTTTAGACTGTGTATTTTAGAACATTGAACAGAAGGAAGGGATTAATATTTTTATAATCACTGATATTAAAAAATAGAACACCTCAGCCAGTGCTTTTATACATGGGCTTGACACTAGGCTCAAATTCAGCAAACCAATAGAATTAAGAGAGAACGATTCCAGTGCACCACAAGTGAAAGAGGTAATTTTCATGCCTAGTGCAACAGAAAAAATCAGTTTGATCTCTCTGAAATTGAAAATACAAATTTTAAATACATATGTTCTTATGAAATATGTGTAAAACTTAGGGAATTTTAGAAAAATTCAGAAGGCATGAACATACATGTCTCTTATTCTGTCCCCTTCCAAGAAGACCCATGTATAGTTATAAAGGAATAAAAAAACAGAAATGAGATAAATGGGAGGCACTGAGTCAATAGAATGAAAACATGGACATTATCTATCTTCAATAAAGACAGTGAAAAATTATTCTAAACATAAGCATGTATTAAAGAGGATTCTTTTTTTACCAGTCTTAAATAATTCAAAATAATTTTTTTATTAATATTGCAATACATAACACAAAAAGTTTCCAGAAAGCAGAAAAATCTGAAAACAAGGACAATGAAAGAAAAAAGTGATCTGTTTTCCAATAAGTTATTACTAGGTTCTTCGATTTAAATTATGAAACACACTTTGAAAAAAACCACATTCTAAATTTCCATCTATTGGAAGAAGGAGAAAGAGACTGGATTTCTGCTCTTTGAATCATAGAATCATAGAATCATAGAATCACATGGTTGGATGGGACCTATAAGATCATCTAGTCCAACCGTCTTCCCACTACCATTGCTGCCACAGCTACTAAACCATATCTTGTAGCTCCTCATCAAGCCGCCTCTTGAACACTGCCAGGGACGGCGACTCCACCACCTCCCTGGGCAGGCCATTCCAGTGCCTGACCACTCTTTGGGAGAAAAAGTTTTTCCTCACGTCCAACCTAAACCTCCTCTGGTACAACTTGTGGCCATTACCTCGGGTCCTGCTTGTTGCCTGGGAGAAGAGGCCAAACCCCTGCTCATCACAACCTGCCTTCAGGAAGCCATAGAGTGCAATGAGATCTCCCCTGAGCCTCCTCTTCTCCAGACTAAACAATCCCAACTCTCTCAGCCGCTCCTCGTAAGGCCTGAGCTCCAGACCCCTCACCAGCTTTGTTGCCCTTCTCTGGACACGTTCCAGGGCTTCAATGTCTTTCTTGTAGTGAGGGGCCCAAAACTGACGATACTCGAGGTGTGGCCTCACCAGCGCCGAATACAGGGGGATGATTACCTCCCTGCTCCTGCTGGCCACACTATTTCTAATGCAGGCCAGGATGCCGTTGGCCCTCTTGGCCACCAAGAATAAAACCAGAGCCATCCATTTAGTCGTGTAAGTAGGACACCTGTCAATATATCTCTATTTTCCCTTGTGGTGCCACCTCCTACTTCCTTAAGCATTCCCATTCAGTTGTTGGTTTGTGTTCTAAAACCTCTAATTAGAAAGCCAGTGGTCATGATGGAGATTGCAATGTGTTCTTCTGTCCTCTGGTCTGAGACCATCAGCTCACTTCACATCAACTACTAGAATATTTTCGGTTGATAAAAACTTAGACTGTCGAATCAATCCAATATTTAATAAGCCAGGAATGAGATAGGTTTTCTCTTGATTGTTGGCTTGAAGCATTGTGGTCTTACAGTCAGGACTGATTTTCAGATACTGTATTTGTTAGAGGAAGTTAAAGACTTCATTTTTACATGAAAAAAAGAGCTAAACAGTTTTCAAAATAATAATGAGAAGCAATATGAACCAGCTTTTAAAAATGAATGATTTTTTGAATGCTTTTCCTCTTTTTGATTTCAGGTTTTCAATAGTGCATTTTGGTATTTGATGAGATATGTATTAGGAAAGAAGGTTCCTTACAGCTATAAATTTGCCTTCAGGTCCCTCACTTTGGATTTTAAAGACACTGAGGTTTCTGAGGATGACACTGTGTCTTCAGGTACTGTACTGGTATTGCTAATTACTTCAAATATATCTGCCTATTCTTATTTTGAAGGAAGCCAATTTTTCTCTAATCTTGTGTTTTCTTGCCTAAGTAAGCATGGTTCATTTCTTATGAGATGCCAAAGCGTTCTACTGTTGACAGCACGTCTGAGACTCATCTCAGAATAGCAATGATCGTTTTCTTTGTTCCAGAAAGTCTGTTCATGTTTTGTTAATTTATAAAATTTATAAAATCGCTGCTTGTCTTCCTTCACTTGCAATTGTCGGTATTGACAAGTATTAACAAACATCTACAAAAGCTTTTTTTACCTGATGTACTTAAGATCATAGCTCTTGTTCAAATTAACAGCTGAAAAGACCTCAAATGCATACATTGTTTGTGAAATGAGAGGGAAGAAAGACTCAGGTTAGTACCTTCATTGGAACTTCAACTGTTTCTTGGTGATGTGTTGGTTTTTTGTTTGTTTGGTGGGGGTGAGGAGGTATTGAGGTTTGTGCTTGCTTGCTTGCTTTTTAAGCCTATTGTTTAGCAAATTATCCTGTTAGCTGGCTAGTCAGCTGGCTAGTCACACACATGTAGTGGGGAACCTCTTCTTCACCCTGTGATTAGAGTATGCCGGATACATGAAGCTACTGTGGGAGGAGCTATTGGAAGTAAAATAGATTTATTAGAAACAGGGATAATTCTCTTCCTTCCTGCAGGTTCTTTTCCTCATTTTGTATGCATACTGGAGGCATAAGCAGTTAGAATTAAATTTGCCTGGCAACCAAGTATATGGCTTTTTTTCTATTTTAAGAGACTTATTTTGTAGTCTATGTAACTTTTAGATCTATTAATATTTAATTTATTAATATAAGCTTTATGTGTGTGGTTTCATATTAAGACAGAAAAAGAATTTATCTGAAAAATTGGCAGGAAGATACATCACACCATTTGAAGGCCACTCTTTCAGGGTGACTTAGCTTTTCCTTCTGCTATTATGAACTTGCAGTATAAAGTCTTTCACCTTGGTCCATCAAAATGATGTTAACTTCCTTTCATTATTGAGTTTATTTGGGAAAATAGGTATAAACAAACTGCATTAAAATTTACACAAACACCTTTACTGACAAAATATTTAATACTCTTATTCTTTAAGAAAGCACGTACACTTGTCTCACTCTTTAATGGGGTCTTTCCTCCAAATCTCCTCTCTTCTGAAGGTTATTCTTCTGTGAGACATCAGAGATGAAGGATCAGCCAAAATGACTAAATAACTCACTGTATTTTTCACAGAATTACATCGTATGGCAAGAGTATAAGGTTCAGCATATTGACATTTGTAACATCATGTGAAGTCAACAACACCTGTCACATTTTTCAGATGACTGCAACTGATCTCTGTATTCCCAAAAAAAACCTTAGATACTTGACAGTAATAGAAGATAAGACATTTTTTAATTAGATTTGAATAATTAGCACAGTTGACAGGCTGTGCAGCAGCAGAGACCTCATATATATTACTGAATTATGAGGTCCACTGTGGCAGAATGAGTGTGTCTCACTGAGGGAGAATCAAAAATGTGGAATAAATGTACAGAGGAGGAAAGTCCTGTTTCAGTTTGTTTTCCTCCAGCATCCAATATATCTTTTTAATTCAGTTACTTTTCCAGACTTAATTTACAAAAGACTCCTATCAAACTAGAAAATGAATTGTTTCCCTTTTGCTTTATTGACCTTGGATATACATTTTGCCCTACTTAATAAAGGTTGTATTGGAATAAATGCATGCTTTTGTTCAGGTTGCATCCCAGAAATCTAAAGAAACACAGAGACTAGGTGCATTCAAAAAAAAGCATAAATCAAGCTAAATGTTGGGAAAAAATAGGTAAATAGCAGGAAAAAACAGGTGAGAAATGCATTATAGGAAGGCCTAGAAGGACTGGCATCTCCTGATTTGCCTGTACCACATTAGCACCGCGGCAGTGTCAGTTTAGTTGCTCAGATCTTGTCAAGACTTCAATTATAACCCCTTGGAACCTAACAGTCATCAGTGTAAACTACCATAACAGATGAATAAAATCTTTTTGTTGTCTGTGTCTGAGAGCTGATAAGGTCAAATCTGAGGGTTTTTTTTTGAAATGCCACCTCCATTTTATATTAACATGTTCATTTTGCACTGTGTGCTGAATTCATCTCAATATTTAGCGAGGGCACTTCTCAAGCTTGTCCAGGTCTCTCTGGATGGTATCCTGTCCCTCAAACATGTTGACCGCACCACTCAGCTTGGTGTCATCTGTGAAATTGTTGAGGATGCACTTGATCCCACTGTCTATATCACTGATAAAGATGTTAAACAGTACTTTTCTCTTCCATTTTGTTTGTTGGTACTTCCTTTTAGAACACTATTTTCTTCCTTTCATGCTATCTCACTGCCCTTGTTCTATATCTGTGCAGTTCCAAACTGGCCTTTCATAGAATCATAGAATCATAGAACGGTTAGGGTTGGAAGGGACCTTCAAAGGTCATCTAGTCCAACCCCCCTGCAAGAAGCAGGGACATCCCTGACTAGATCAGGTTGCTCAGAGCCTCATCCAGCCTGGCCTTGAATGTTTCCAGGGATGGGGCATCCACCACCTCTCTGGGCAACCTGGTCCAGTGCTCTACAACTCTCATTGTAAAAATTTTTTTTCTAATATCTAATCTAAACCTACCTCCTTCTGATTTCAACCCATTACCCCTCGTCCTATCACACCAGGCCCTACTCAACAGCCTCTCCCCATCTTTCCTGTAGGCCCCACTGAACAGCCTCTCCCCATCTTTCCTGTAGGCCCCCTTGAGGTACTGGAAGACCGCTATCAGGTCTCCCCGGAGCCTCCTCTTCTCCAGGCTGAACAGCCCCAACTCTCTCAGCCTATCCTCATAGGAGAGGTGCTCCAGCCCTCTGATCATCTAATCAAGGCCCTCCTCTGGACCCTCTCCAACTGGTCCATGTCCTTCTTATGTTGGGGACTCCAGAACTGGACGCAGTACTCCAGGTTTCCTTGGAGTGCTGCTCTCCACACCCTCCCCCTAAACCTGATGCTGATGGTTCCCAGGATGCTAATTCTAGGCAAAGATGTCTTCAAAGAGCTCATTACTAATCTGCCAGAACCTACTAATTTCTGTTCCACTCCAAAACTCCTTGGTAACAGAAAGTCACAGATAAATTAACTCCTGTTTTATCATAAATCTTACCCTTATTCCATGACTCCTTAGTGAAGATTAAATACATTTTGAACAACATCGGTGTTTAAACTATTACTGAATAAAAAGATGAGATTGAGAAACAGAAGCACTTAATATCTTGTGAAGCTCTTTTAAGCTGTACTCAGAGTCAAGCTTTAATGTATCGAATCCCATTGGATCATGTTGCAGGGGGGTTGGACTAGATGACCTTTGAAGGTCCCTTCCAACTCTAACCATTCTATGATTCCATGTTTGGAAGGATATTTTGAAATTACATTAGGAGACTTGATTTTTAAAAATGACCTACAACAGCTGTCTGTAAAGAGCAGTAAGAATTCAGTGATTCGGTATTTGGAATTGGCATAGTAGTTGCATTCTGACTTTGTGTAATTACATAGTATATTTTGTCTAATTTTGTCATTGTAAAAGCAAAATTTTTGAGTGATATTTTTGTCATAAATGGAAGTTTTATGCAGAAAGCACTCTGCTTCTGGAATATAGTGCTCTAGCCATTTTGTGAGTTTGGGTTTTTTTTTTTTTTTGTTTTTTAACTTCATTGCAAACAGCTACAGGACTTCCAGCTTTATTGGTGTTGCTCATTCTCCTCCCCTTCTTTCAGAGAATTGTGAGAAGATTTCCCTTACTAGCTGGCAGAACCGAACTCCCACATCTGAAGAAGAAGCAGCAGCTCTTAAACTTCAAGCCATCTGGAGAGGAACCTATGTGAGGAAAGTGCTGAACAGCAGAAAACCAGGTGTGTCCTTTAAAAATGCCTTTTAAAAAACATTTCATATTTCATCTTATTAAAATATTTACTGTAAAGATTTTTTTCTAATTAGTATCTAGTTAAAATTAACTGAAATGTAACAGAATGTTATAGTTGAATCGCTGATCTCTTATAAAACTAATAGTGCTCAATCTAACCATTCAATTAGCACATAGGGTACTAAAAAGTAAAGGAAAGACACAAACACCCCCCGCCCCCTCCCATCTACTTTTCGTAGATATTAAACCAGAATTTACATTAATGTAGATTTAGCTCAGAGCTGGGCTAAATGTTGTTTTGGTTTGGTTGTTTTGGGGGTTGTTTTTTTTTTTTTTGAGGAAAGGTAAGGGAAGTGCATACAAGACCCTAAGGATCATAATTGATAATCAGCAGAACGCAACAACGAAGGCTGATACTGTGCTTAAAAGATACTGTGCTGATAGTATCCTTCATTCTTATCTATATAAATAGAGGAATCTTACATAGCAATTGAAGACTTGTGTTACATTTCTTATTCAGCAATTCTATTAAATTTCTTCTGACACAAATATTGTGTCAAAGTGCAGTGTCCACAGTCCAAGAAGAAAGATAAGTAACAACTGAGAAATTTTGGGTAGAGTTGTAAGGGGTCAGGATTAAAGAAGGATTTTGTACTTGCAGGCTGTTACTTTGTAATTTAAGAAAGGAAAGATTAAAAATGAGTTCACTATGATCTGTATGGACTTATATGAGAAATGGAAATTGACAGCAGCAAGGTCTTTAGTCTGAGATCCAAAGGGTTAACAAGAAGGTCTTTAGTCTGAGATTCAAAGATTGTCTGCTGAATCCAGACACATTCAAACTAGAAAAAGTGGCATTTATTTTCAAAAGGATAAGGTACTTATTGAAATAAGCCAAGATTTGTGTTGTACTGCTGGAAACTTTAAAATCAAACAGATCCTCATCAATTTTAAAAAAAAGATTTATTTATATATGAAGAAATAGCAATTAACTTGTTAATGAGACTGTTAGACAGAGAGTTAGGTCACAATGATTCCTTCTAGCTTCACAGTATATGAATGCCTGAGGATTATGACAAAGAAAACTGCTCCATTGTTAGATATACATTCCCTCTTTAGTAAGTCATCCCAATTCTTCTGGAAGATCCTTCTTAAATACAGTCATTGCTGGGGTTCTTTTGCCTATCTGCACCCGATAATGTCTTCAAGCTACTTTTTGTAACTTAATCTCATCACTAAATCTGATCCTTGCCTCTCTCCCACACTATCCCCTGTAGCTCCATTTGCTTAAGCTTTCCTACTAAGTAGTCTAGTGCCCTTCTGTTTTTGTTTATGAAGTGCTATGAAGTAAATTCGGAATTTCCGTAAACTTTCACTAGTATTATTAATTCCTACAAATCCCAGAGCCGCTGTTTTTTTGAAGTTTAGATTTTAGATTTTTGTCATTTTTGTCACTATGTGCAAGGGGGTTGGACTAGATGACCTTTAAAGATCCCTTCCAACCCAAACTATTCTATAATTCTGTCCTAACTCTTTTCTTCCATTGTCTATAGTGTCTTTCTTAACATCTGATTTATCAATGCTCTGTTACTTTTAATTCTGTTATTTTCATTACTGCGCTTTACTGTGGGTTTTTCTTTTTTTTTCAGTCATACTATTCTTCTCTATCCCATGTTCTATAATTTTTTCTCTCTTATTTGTCATAACAGTAAAGGGTTATTACTCCCCCTCCATTGTTTTTTGTGGGTTTTTTTTTTTGTTTTCCTTCTCCATTTCTGTCACTAATTGCTTATGCAATAAAGAAGGAGTTCACCTAACATTAATCTTGACAAGCTAAACAACAGATCTAAAATAGTTATCTAGTCTTCATCTGTACTCTGTGAATAAAAGCAGACACCTTGAGTTGACAATACATCCTGTCATCTGAGAGGTATCAAACATGGATGGGATTAAATACCTGCTGGAGCTGCCCAGGTATTTCTTTATAGCTACACAGATTGCCTAGGCTTATACCTACCCCTTCATAATGTCTGCAAATAAAAGCTGCTGGGAGCTAAACAGTGTCTTCTCCGAGAACAGAGATTACCTCATATCTCTATAATATGTTACAGTGAAAAAACTGTAAGTCAGAGAAAATACTGATCACATTTTTGCAGTTGTAGGAGTTCTGAAAAGTACAAAGGTGATCATGAAGGAAATTTCCGCTGTCAAAAGAGAAATTAGTTTTCAGCTCAGTGAGACATATGTAAAATTCCAAATAAAAACTAGTGATTCATAAGACAATTTACTTATGTGAGTGGCATATTTCATAAGTATTTGGCAGGCATACATTTAGAACAATACAAAAGTTAGATGTTATATTTTCTAACTTATTTTATTATTTCCAGGTACCAAAGACAATGCTGATGTCAAAGGAACCTTGCAAAATTTGTGGACTGCAATTGAGTTAAATTTTGAAGAGTGTGCTGTAATGCTATTAAGGTAATTATGTAATAAATTAAACTATTTTATTGCAGCCAGTACCATAGAATTGCCATAATTGCTGGTTCACAAAATAAATGTGGTAAGAGCATTACTAATTTTAAAATTACAAAACTCTGTTAGAAGGAATGAGATGCTTTTAGTGCTGTGCTTTATTCTCTGTACCCTACATGAGTAAAACTATAGCAAATCTAATTTTGGGGTATATGTGTTACAGGTTTTTTCCTACAGCTTTAGCCCTTTGTCCTGTATTCAATTCAATATTACCTTTCTCCTGTATTCAATTTTTTAATATCCTGTAGGCTGTTTCATAAGTATAAATCTGATACTGATTCCTTGGTGAAACAGCTAACTAGTTGATTTAAAGAAGCATTTTGATTCATGCGATCTCTTAAGGAATCCTGGTTGACTTTAGAAAGAAGATAGCTATACAATTTAATTGTACCACAGTTTATATCATCAGAGGATTTGTTTGAAGCACTTGCTTGAGGGAAAGTAGATGTATTTCTAGGTAAATGTTTTCCCTGGTATTTATTTACAACTTTCGCAAAGACAGCTACTCTAATGTCAACATTATTTGCAAGCATGACGCTCTTTGGGGATCACAAATTTTCATTAAGTCCTTCAAAAATCTCTCTGCAAGTGTTCACACAACTGATTTAGCAATAGATCCATTCTGCCAGGGCTGAGGCATAAAAACTGGCAATAATTACTGTCTGTTGGTATAAAATTGCTGTTTATAAGGAGTGAGGATTGAGAAACACTCATATGGAGTATAATTTTTATTTCACTTTTTAGTGTTTCTAATTCTGTAAAATGTATGTTTATGGGATCAGGACTTTGCAACCACAGCCTTGTTCCAAATGTTAGACTTCAGTTTTAGATTTGCAGCATCTCTAAATCAGCAAAGATCAGATGCAGTTTTTAGTCTACCTTGAGACTTCTAAAACTTATGGAACTGATTCTTAGGCATTGTCCCAGGGGATGCATTTGAGTGTTAAAATCATGCTAATGTGACTTTGTTTAATTTTTTTTTTAACATCTGGCAAACTTGCATTTAATATGATAAGCTGGCACCTTGGCCAATAAAGTAACGTGTAGGAATTTTGAAGGTTCTCTAACCCCAGACTTACTGAAGGCCAGAAGCAGTACCATTTTACAACACAAACACCAGTTGAAAATGCCGTCCCTGAAACCTCTCAGTTTATCCTGGAGTTGCCACCTGTTTCTCATTACATGTCCCATGTAAGCTCATCTATGCTTGTCCCTACTATAATTCTCAATGAATTAAAAATTTCAGGTTCCTGAGGGCTTTTTCTGTCTATGCGTGTGCTGTTTATCCGTGGCGGAAGGAACCTTTGCAAAGCTTTACGGACTAAGATTTCAGACTGTTGTGCTTTAAATTACTTTTGGCAATACTTACATCCACGTTGTGCTCACCTTAATTAAATTTCAAGGGCAAGTATTAACATTGCTAAAAACATGAATGTGGAGATTGTTTCTGTAATTCCAAATACTGTATAGGAATAACAGAACATCAGAGTAGCATTGTCTGAATTTTGTGGATAAAACTTTTGCAGTTGAACAACTTGAACATGTTCACATTTGACAGAGAAAAAAAGACAAGAATCACGAAAAATAGATATTCTGAGGTTTCCTTAGACTACCCCCTTTACATAAACCATATAAACCAAACTATGAATTAGAGCAATTAAAAGATAGAAAAAAAAAGATATATTGTTTACTTACTGCAGAAAGCAGGTAGTTAAAGAACAGTGCAAGACAGAGGGAGCGGCAGGGAGAGGAATATCCTTTCCTTCACCTCTATGTAGGCATATTTTCACTCATAATCTCCAGAGAAAATTACTGGAGGAAAACAGAAGATTGAGTGAGACCTGTTTTCTTTCTTCTGTCCTTCACTCGCCCAGCTATTCACGTAACAGTGAATTTTGTATGCTGGTCTTCACATTGTTTTGTCCAGAGGAACATTACTTTTTGATAATGCATAAGATAAATAAATGTTCATGGTGTCAGTTAGGTGCCAGTGAGGTTAGCTCTAGTTTCACAGAACTTTGTAACACCTACAAGTTTATTTGCCCATTTTACATTTATTTGGTTTTGCTTTTATTCCTTTCTTATTCTAGGGGTTTTTTTTTAATTTCCTAATGGTGCCACAGCTTTAAGATGGCAGCTTAATATAAAGAAATGGAAGTTATGTTAACTAAGTTTTTCTTAAAGTAAACCTTTGCAGAAGCCGTAACATTTTTGGCTATTTTGGCTATTAGAAGGAGAAATATTTGTATATAAGTATTTGCCATTTTGGGCCATTAACTCTAAAAGAGCTGATCCCTACCTGATTTATTATTTTGTGAGAGTTAACAGCTACTAGAGAAACATTAGTATCACATTTTATACCAATTGTTTTACATTCATGCACAAAGCATGAATGCTAATGATTAGCATAACTTAAAGTCATAAGTTAGCATGAATCTTCGTGATTAGCATAAGCTAAAGTCAAGATATGTGTGCCCTCTTGATTAGATTTAAATGTTTGTTTTGCGTTCTCCTTTACAGAGAAATGTTTAAAAGAAACTGTAAGTCAATTGAAGAATTTCCGTGTTATAAAGATGAATGGTGTAAGATGTCCTTCGCTGACTATGCTGTAACGTATGCTGATCAGCCACCAAATACGTGGTTTGTGGTTTTTAGGTGAGTTTCATACAGCTCTGTATAACTCTTATAGGGAAGTAGTACTGAAACACTGTGGTTTTTCAGTAACCTGCTTTAAAAAGGTAATTTTGCATGAGTCTACTTCCCTTGAAGTCTAATGTAGGCTTTCACTTTGTGTTACTCAAATAATTTTATTTGTGAAAATAACTTTAATATAATTTGAATTATTTTTTTTTAGAGAAATATTTCTTCTTCCAGAAGACATGCTTATAGTGTCAAAAGTGTATACCACTATCCCTTCCTGTAGACTTCATGTTGTTGATAATGACACACTGGAGGAAATGTCACATGCCATTTTCAAAGTGGCACCTCATGTTTATCTGAAAAATAAGGTAAATACAAAGAGTCATTGTGAAAAGTATAATTTTTAAAATAATAATAATTGCTCAAATAATAATAATAATTGCTTGTCATAATGTTCTGCTTAGAAGTGTGCCCTTATTTATTAGCAAGTTTGAACAGAGACTATCACTGATTTGCTTCTGTGCTAAACTTTTTACAGTGAAGGAATAGCCTTCATTTTTCTTTGATATTTTTTACTATTGCTAAATGGAGGAGCATTATCCAACTTCCCTGTGCTGTGCTACTCAGTGGCAACATGCTTGCTGCTGATGCTGGCCATGAGACAGAACAACCTTCAAGAGTCAGGGGCTAAACTAAGAACGAGGTTTGAATTGCCCTTTATAAGTAATGCTTACAATAATTAAATTAACATGCATCTTCAGGTGTTAATGATAATTTCAGCATTGATGTCAAATAGAGCTTTAGATATCCTCCTTCTCAAAGTCTGTATGTTACCTCAGAAGCATTACTGTAAATTGCTACTGAAAAAATGACTATATTGTTAAATAATTATCACAGCTTTCCCTCCTTCTGCCTTTTTACCTTTAGGCTAAAGAAGAGTTTGCTCAGTCTTCCCTTGCAAGTTACATGTTCTACATTCTTGATTACTCTCTCCTCTGGACTCTTTCCAATTTCTATTGTTTATTTCTCTTGTTTATCATGCACAACACGGGGCACAGCAAACTTTGCATCAAGGATTAACTTGTGACCGTACAAATACGAGTAAGGAACATTTAGTTTACATGTCTTGTGGGCTTTTCTTCTGCTTATGTATCTTAACTGTCATGCTTGCCCTATTTTGCAACAGCATTATTAACTCACGTGCTTCTGTAACCCCACATGTTTTTTGGAAGAACTGAATCCTGTAGTTTATTATTCTTGACTAAATATAATGTATTTCACTACTGGTTTTAATGCTGTTTTTTTCAGGCCATTTCCCTAGTTCAAAATAATCTTGTATTTTTATTTTCTTCTAAAGTTACAATCCTTCTTAGTTTGTGGTATCAGGTAATTAAATATGTATGTTCTCCATTCCACCATCCACGTGACTAGTATAAAAGTACTGAATGGAATCGGGTTCAGGTTAGATCTTTGAAATCTCACTGATTGCATCCTGCTCTTCCCAAAGGAGCCATGACTACGTGCTTTCTGGATGTGATTGTCCAACAGCCACCCTAGTTTCTTTATTATGACAGCATTTCCTTAGTTTGAGAAGAATTATGAAAGAGACAGTGTCAAGTTCATTCCCATAGAGTGCTTTCCTATAGAAAGAAGCTAGATTGATTTGATAGCGGGGCTGGACTAGATGACCTTTGAAGGTCCCTTCCAACCCTAACCATTCTATGATAGGATTTGGTTTCTGCAGTCTTTTTGCTATATTGAGGGGGTTGCAGTGAGTTCATTTTATTAGTTATTTCATTATGTTTTCAGCCATTGGAGTTATACTGACTAATAATTTTCTAGACATCTTTGTCCATCTAAAAAAACCCCAACATTGCAGTTCTATAGTCTTCCAGTACCTCACCTGTGCTCCAGTTATCAAAATAATTTCAAAATTTTGTGATTGTTTTAACTTGTTATTTAATCTTCAGATAGTTCAGAAATTCATCAGACCTAACTAATCCAAAACCTTGATTTATTTATGTAATAATTTACTACTACGTTTCCTATTCTAGCCTGCCTCTTATCTCTTTAATATTTCCCTAATATTAACTATTCTAGCCACATGTTCACAGTTGACCTTTCAGTGAAGACAGGTTTACGTTTTAGCCTGCTCAGTCTCATCTGTCAATAACAAGAAATTGATGTCAGTTACAATCTAACACTAGGAGAAGTTTTCTTATATTTCTTTTGTAATTTCCAATTTCATCATACTTCGTTTTTTCACTAGAATGAACTTGCCTTATCTAGTGTTTATAGAGAATATTAGCTGAATATGATGGATAAGGACTGCTACTGATGGAGGAATATGCTTAAAAAAGAAGGGTTGCAGACAAGCTCTTCAAGCTCTCAAAACTAATTTGGGATCCTCAGAGATCGAATGTGGATTCCACCGGACAGGAAAATTCAGTTTGGAATCTGACAGTAGCGAGTGGCTGGATGCAAAAAGAAATCTCAGTGGTGAACACTGCTTACTGCTTTTTAGGAAAGTGTTGGGCTGTGGAAAGAACAATCACAACTTCAGATTTATTTCAGATCTCATCTCAGCATTTGTCCTGCACAGCAGGATGCAATTGTCTAGTTCTCTCTTGTAAGGCAGATTTTCCGTGTCCCTGATTTTACTAATTCTTTCTCAGATCTACTCCCATTTAACATATCTGTCTTGAATAAAGATGTCCAGAATTGTACACAATATTGCAAATAAGATCTTGCCAACACTTTTGCAGTACAGTGGTTTTAAAATTGGAAATGCTTGTTTTGCTATGTGCTACTCCACCTGGTATTTTCCATAATAATTTTTTTTCATGGGTACAGCATGTCATCCTCTGTGATCTTGTCATTAACTAATGAGGGTGACCCTTTTTATTTTACTCTTGTCCTTCTCCATTGAAGAACACCCCACTGAAAGCAGATATTTTTGTTATTAGTCTCTAAACATGACTTACATTTTGTAATATTAAATGTGGTTAATATCAGTAAAGAGTTATTTTGCTTTCAGAGTATTGTGCAGGTATGCTATATTTTTCTACTTATTACATTTCTTAATCACTGCTACTGAGTTTCTCAGTAAGAATATAACCTTATGCCATACAATTTAGCTTGTTTTCTTTGTAAATGGTTTGTTAATGTTTCAGTGGACCTGCAAAAGCTATTCAAAGCTCTATTCATGTTTTGACAAGACATTATGCAATTATTATAAAACACAGAATACAGTGGTATAATTTTAATCTGTTACCTTTCTTTTTAACAGTATTTTGTAAAAAATAGTCAGTGATGTAATACATCAAGCAAGAAATTATATGGTATGCTACAGAAAAGGAGTCCTTTTATTTTTTTTTAAAAAAAAAAACAAACCCAACAAAAACCTGCCAGTTTGTTGTTCTGCTTCAAAACTATGAATCAGCAATTTACACTAGACTTAAAAAGAAATCCCATCAGCGGCTATTGTTATTCTGCTTCAGAGACACTCCTGGAACACATTAAAGTTCATTTCAGAATGATTGACAATAAGGATAAAATCTGTACACTAACAATAATGCCTGTCATCCTTCTACAGACATTACAATCTAGATAGAAGATAGCTACTTGCTTTGCATTATTTGGATGGTTTTGGCATTAAATTTTCTTCTGCTGGATAGAGTTGATTTTGTTTTGTTTTTTTCTTTTAATTCTATTCTCTTTCTAATTCACAAGTCTTTTGAGCAGATTGTAGAAAATGATAGAGATAAGCATTCCTTAAGCTTCAGCTGACCAATGAAGATAAGAGGTTAAGAAATCATCACTAACAACAAATTTAGAAAATAGAAGTCTATTTGAGCAAGGACACTGACTAGTTATTTGTCTTGACTAATCATAGAAGGAATAAGGAAATTATCTTACGTTACCAAAAAGTTAGTTGGGGTGGTATGTTAGAAAACAGCTCTTTCTGATTTTAGAGATAGTGAATGGTAATGATATCTAAGTAGGTAATGAAACCTCTTAAAAGTTTTTAAGGAAGATATGTAAATCTCATGGGGTTGTCTAGATCTATTTGCTCATTTCTCAGTAGTGACTGATGATTACTCTGTGCTCTTACCAGCCGCAAAATTCAGTTATTGCACTTTCTGATTGCTTGTAGTATTCAGAAAGTGCCCACTCAGTTTTTTAAGCTTAAGTCTAAGTTCTCTGCATATTTATAGTGAACATTAAGATTGTAGAACCTTTATCTTTGTAAACAAGTATATAATAGAAAGTATTTTTCTCATGTGCACCACGCTGTCAGAAAGCACTTGAATATCTGGCTAAATCCCTCTCAATTTCCAAGTGTACTTGTTAAAAACAGAGGGGACTTTAACTATATACCTAAACAGATACTTAAGTGAGTGAGTTCTCCTGAATCATAGCTTTGAATGGTTGCTATTACCTTGCAGTGTGTAGGGTGTAAAGTACCTTACAGTTACAATTGCACAAATTAGAATCATGAAACATTTCTTTTACTTTCATTCTAAATATTCAGTAGTCCTGAAGTCACAACCCTGCATTATCGGAAATCACAACCCTATTTATAAGAATTTTTCAACAAAGATTTTTTAATGGTAAATACTGATTTCTTTTAACTGAAATTTAGCAGAAGACTGCCAAGAAAGAAAACATTTCAGAGAATTTTCATCTGGACTATTTCTTGAGTGGAGCATAATATTTTAATGTTTGAAATAGCAAGTTGGTAAGGCTACTTTGGATAATTTGAAGAAGGGACTTAATCCTGAGTTCCCCTGTTACATTGCAATTGGCCATTGCACTCAAAATACTGCTTTTTCCTGCGTCTGCCTTTCAAATAATCACATCCATATTGCCTTCTTTTTTCAAACACAAAATAAAATCAAACTTTGAAACCTTTTAAATTATCCTCTGTATAAACCTGTATTCCTCTGTATAATCCTGTATTCCTCTTCTCAGGGTTCATAAAGAGTAGATAAATCTGCATCAGACTTATTAATTGTGTTGCACTTTTAAAATTTGATTTTTCTCATGCTAGAAATATTTTTTTTTCTTAAATCAAAATCTCCATAAAAATAAGATTAATATCCTGACATTTAATGCTATACTTGCAATGACATTATTAAAAGTAGGGACAATATTAATTTAACCTCAGATTTGAAGACAGAATTAATCTGATCTCTGAATTTCCATGCAGCAAATTGCATTCACCCATACATTCATACTGCCTACAGCATGAAGGGACATTTTTAAATCTCTGCTTAATCAGTAAATAGTTATTTTCGTGTTTACATTTGATCTTTATCTAATTTTGCTTTCATATGTGTGAAGACTGATAGCTTTTGCTAATGTATGAATTGCCAAAGTATTAGTTTCCTTATCTTTAGCTATGGTCACCTTTGGAGTCAAAAGTATCTATAATCAAAAAATTGTTGCATAGTTTTCAAATACATCAACACTTTCCAATACATATCTTTCTTACATCTGGCATACAGGCCAGATGTTTCCCAGTAATAGTAGAGTATAGGTTTAATATGGCTGCCTTAGAGCTTGGAGTGAAGGTTCTTGGTTTATGCTCTCTCTTCAATATATCTACTACTACTACTATCACCACCACCACATATAGTTTCAGTAAGGTATCAAGACAAAAAAAAAAAAAATTTGTACCAAATTAAAAGTCTTTGATACTACACAAAAAAAAAAGAATGAAGAATGGTAATATTACAGAGCCCAGAGCTATATAGAAGTGTTTTAACCGGGAGCTATTTCCATAGTAGTATGATATACACAAAGCAATAAAATACATTGAATAAATATATTTTCATGAACTATACTTATAAGAGGACTTTTCAGAATAGAGTACTGAACATGCTTAAGTACAAGACGAAGAACTCATTAATGTTTTTTTAAATTAAACTTTATTAAACAACTTAAAGTAATGAAATAATTTGGTTAGAAAGTGACCTCAGGAGTTTGATTGTACCTGCCCCTAAAAGTAAGGCCACCTTTGAAGTTAGATGAGATTGGATTTGACTTGCTGTGTAACTGTTTGTCAAATACAAATTCCTTTAATAAGCGATGCTTCAGAAGTTAACTATAATAGAACTGCAAGATTCTTCCTTATGAAGAACATCTTACAATATTAGTAAGTGTAACATGGACAAAAAGTATGTTGTAATAAGTCATAAAGTGCATGTTGAGTAGTGATATTTCCAAGTAAAAATTACTTGTTTTCTTCTTTCAGAAAGGATACACATTTATGGCAGAAGCACGTACTGGTGACCTTCCTGTGGCAGCTGGAAAATGGAGGCTCCGCTTCATCGGTTCTCATAGTCCACTCCCATTCCTCTCTCGTGAGGCTGTAAATAACGTCTTTTCTACTAAAGAAATTAAAGGCTATTACATACCCAATGACAAGCATGTAATGCTCAGGTAAATATTGAGAGAAGAATTATTAAATTTTGCTTTTTATATGGACCATCTCTGACAGAAATGTATATTCTTTCCTCTTTCTTAGAAGGGGAAAGTATTAAAGCTAATATCTAAATTTTATGGACTGTCAATTTTCAATACCAAATCTAACATTTCATTTATGAAAGTGTTATTTTCTGAAATGTTGCCACTGCTTAATGAAGAACAGGTATGAAGTATACAGACTATAACTTCAAAATTCTAATAGCAGTATTTTCCATTTCTGTAGGCTCAATCTTGAAATCTTATCCATAAGTGAATTACTGAAATGCCATAATACTTTTGTAGGTGTGGAGAAGATAAAAATTTTGATATATTTTTCAGCTATTCAGATAAAGGTTTAAATAAAATCCAGAAATACAATTTATTTTGTGATATATCAGACCAAATTCCATCTTGCAAGGATGGAAAGAAAAATTGACAGAAAAATTTATATACATTTTGTTTTAGCATGCAGATTCTTTTAGGACAATAAATTTAATAAAAATGCAATGATTTAATTTTTATTAATACTTTTAATATTTATTAAAGTCTATTAAAATAAGTTTTTTTCTTGCTTAGTTTGAGTTCAAAACTGACCCTGACTAAATTACTATGCTTAAGTTTTTACACAAAGGACTACATACTGCACTAAATCAGATCCCGTGCTTAGACTTCATTACATGTGTGTATTTTGAAGGTTAATTCTGCAACATTTTGCCTTGATTCCTGACAATTTGTATCAATATCAAACTCTCTTCCTTGATGAGGTTTTTTTTTTGTTTGTTTTTTATCTTCTGATGTCAAAAATCTTTAAATTTTTTTATTTTAAAATACTTGTATATTTTTTACTCCAGATGTGCTGAATTCAGGATGGTGGTGGTGGTTTTTTGCTTGCTGAGATTAATATAACAATTTGACTTTATGGACAGAAAGCAAGTAATGTATACAGTTATGAATCACAACAAAATATTACTGAAATTTAATCCTAAAACTCTAATTCTACAATCTTTTAATTCCACAGTCTTTTAAGTTGACCAGAGTAGCAGCTGCTATCAAATGAGGTAGATCTACCCTTTTGAAAGCAAATATTTGGGTTTTTTTCCCTTTTGCTCAATTACTTTTTAATGGAAACAGTTCCCTCATCTGGCTAACCATGTTTTTGAACAAATACTAGTACAGTAGGAATGAAAGTGTATATCTGGACATTTGCTAAGGCAGTGAAAAGAAATGGCAAGATCACCCCCCCCCCCTTTTTTTTTTTTTTTTTTTTTTTTTTTTTTTTTACAGCAACACTTACTTTGATCATGAGTTGACTGCACTAAACTTCACTACAGGAAGCTTAGCCCATCAGATTGAAGGAAAACAATTGGCTACAAACTCAATTTTAAGTGTTTGCTTCCAGGTCAGCACAATGTTTAGGTACTTGCAGAAAACAAATGATGGGGCATAGTTGGGTTATATTGCTATAATTTTTTTTCTTGCTCTTTAGGTATTCAGTAAAAGTTGCAGCGTCACATATTGCTACAGTGCAGGTACAAACCTCTAAATCAGACGTGATCATCAAACTACAAATCCTAGATAATGAGGAAGAAATTGTGAGTGTCACTGGAAAGGGCCATGCAGTCATCCCTGCTTTTAATTTCTTGAGTAATGAAACGCTTTTGAGTTTACACTGTGAGTATTGTATTCTGTATTTGATAGGGTTTTTTTTCACTGAAGGATATACAGTAACTTTAGGTAATCGCTGAAAATACTTTTTTTTTTCCTGCTTTTTCCATGTTTTCCATAATTGCTTTATGATTAAGTGAAACGATGAGCAACGAACAGGAGTCCTTAGTCCTCAGCAATGAGGAAAGGTACCAGAAGGATTGAGTGAAATAAGGTCTCCAGCCTTATTTTCTTCCTCTGCCTTTTAGTCTTGTTTTGTAACTGTATTTGGTCTGGCTGAGATGGAGTTAATTTTCCCCACAGCAGCCCTCATAGTGCTGTGCTTTGTATTGGTAGCTAGAAAGGTGTTGATAACACACCAGCTTTTCGACTACTGCTGAGCAGTGCTCACACAGCATCAAGGCTGTCTCCTCAGCATTCCCCCCTCACCAGTAGGCTGGGGGTGGGCAAGATCTTGGGAAGGGACACAGCCAGGACAGCTGACCCAAACTGATGAAAGGCATATTCCATACCATGTGAGCATACTGAAGCCCTGCTTCCCAGGAAGTGGCTGGACATTGCCTGCTGATGGGAAGTGGAGAATAAATCTTTTGTTTTCCTTTGCTTATGCATGCAGCCTTTGCTTTTGCTTTATTAAACTGCCTTTATCTTAAGCCACAAGTTTTTTGCCATCTTATTTTCTCCCTTGTGGCCCTGCTGAGGAGGGGAGTGATAGAGTGGCTTGGTGCACACCTGATGTCCAGCCAAGGTCAATTCACCACAGTAACTGAGTGGAATTGTGCAGATAATTGAAGTAGCATCTCAGTCCTGAAAATTTTATGCATGTACTTGTCCTTGAGAATTGAAATATGTTTTATTTACAAGATTTTGCCTTTATTTGTTTGATTTTAACGTTAAAAAAAATTTCACTGTTAGGAAACTGATACCCAGAGCATGGGACATGATAGATAATTCACAGATTATGCTGAGCCTCATGGTTTAAATGCACCATCCTGAGCATCACTTCTTTTAGCAGAAGTGCACATTTTATTGACTCCTTATTAATCATATGAGTCCAGAGTATAAGGCAGAAGACTCTTAAATAAACTATATAGTATTTATCCTTAAGAAAAACTCTCAATTTTTGATTCTACCTCTGCTACAGCTTCATAATGACATTCATGGAAATAGAAGACACTGAAGGAACAGCTACTTGCCCCAGACTTACATAAAAGCCCATTATGCTGTTGTCAGTTCTTTAGGATAGCAACTGAAATACTGAGGAAAAAGTTATCCTTTATGGGAAAACTTTAATTCAAACAAAATTTCTTTTGAGATAAATTTATTTGAAAGTTACAGCAAACATCTCACTCTTTTTTTTTGTCTGAGCGGTTGAATCTGAGAAGATTATTTGCTCAAAATTTTTTCTCTTTTTTTTTTTTATTTTTTAAAACATTTATTGCCATTCATTACATTGCAATCTCGTCAGCTCAGCTCTTGTTAAAGGTGAGAACCAGTGTGTGTTCAAAGGCCACCTTTAATAAGTATGCTAAAATTCATTTTCTGAAAGTACTTTGAAATTACTGATTGTACCTAACAAAAATTCAGGTGGCACCAGTAAAAATTGGCCCTCTGTAGACCAGCAAACTACCACTCTGAACCTACTGTGTGACCAAGCCTGGCAGCATATAAAGAAAGGGACACGGAGGTAAAGAAAATGAAGCCAAACTCTTAGTGGCACCTAGCGCCACAAGACAAGAAGCAATGGGAACAAACTGAAATCTAGAAAATACAATTTAAGCATTTTAAAAGGTGATTTGCAGGGGGAGGGTTGTTTGGTTTTGGTTTTTATTTTGTTTCATTTTTACTGTCAGTATGTCAAACACTGTAACAGGTTGCCCAGAGAGGTTTTGGAGTTTTCATCCTTGGAGATAACCAAAACCCAACTGGTTGTGTCCATGAGCAACCTGCCCTAGCTGACCCTGCTTTTAGCAATGGGGTTGAACTAAATGACCTCCAGAGGTTGCTTCCAGCCTCTGCCAGGACTACTCAGCCTCCTGTGATTCTGTGATATCAGTTAGTAGTTAAGGCTTATGGGATTTTTGGTTTTTTTTCCTTAATGATACACAAATAACCCAGTTCCCTTGGATGTGGTGTCCAACTGAACAGGTATTCATTTACAACTTCACTTCCAGGCTTTCAGAAGTTAGAGTTCTGCCAAATGCCGTATTCAAGAGTTACAGTCAGACAACATCAGTTGTCTCTTACTGGCTTATTTATTGTTTGTTAACATTAGGTCTGGGCTACTAAAGAAGCTAAAACAAAACTGGAATGAAAATTTTGTCATCTGAAAGTACACCCTGCCAGCTGATTGACAGTTATTTTGAAGTGCTGTTCAATTTTACTGTTCAGAAGCAATAAACAGAACTTAATGAGGGACATAATTCTTAGGCATATTTTCAACAGTTGTCCCTGTAGTACACAGGTCATTTTTAACAAAAATGAAGAATCTGCTACACTACTTCTATGTAATAGATTTTGGATGCTGCTGCTGTGCTGTCTTAACTTCTTTCACAATTTCCATTTGTTTCCCTTTTATCTGTACACTTCACTTCTTAATCAAGCTATTTATTTGTTTGTAAGATCGTGTACTATTTTGACTTTTTAATTATATATATGGCTTTCATTTTGAAAATGTATATTCTGCCTAAGCATTACAAGTTTGCTTAAATAAAGCAGCTTTTTATAAGGAAACAAGTCAGCTACTGTGCTCTCCATGGATACCACTATACATGAATGTTGTAAGATATCAAAGTCTTCAGTCCTTTTATGAAGACTTTAATATAATAAATATTCTGTAAATCAATCAATTTATGCCTGTTTGAGCATAGTCAGAAGCTGAGGCAAAGACAAATTATTCAAATACCCGTTTATTGCTTCGCTAAAGCCCAAAATAGCTTCATATTTCAGTGCTCACCTCTACTCTTTTGAACTGTGTAGTTTTCTAACATGATTCTTTGGAAAGATGTTTCCTCTGAATTTTCAGTGCTGAGTGGGAAAAAGAACTAATTTAATCATGTTTATGAAACATTTTGATTTCTATCTCAAGTGCACCTTGTTATTAACAGAAATGTAAAATTATGTGGTATGGAGACGATGCTCTTAAAGTGTAACTCATCAGTTGAAAATGTTGTGGTTTTAAAAGAAGTCATGGAGAAGCTGTCATGATTCTGTGACTGAGTTGCCAAGATAATCAGTAGCTATTTTTGGTTACTGGTTTTGGAATGTGGGAATGGATTAGTAAACTTAATAGTAGACTGATGGAAATAGAAGCAGGAAAGCTGTAAGACAGCTGAGATTAGAGTAAGCATCACAAATACTTGAAATAATTTGCCAAGTTACCCTCAGTAAAGTGAAGAAGAAACTTTATTTCAGCAAACTGGCTTGTTGGCAAAGATCACAGTTTGAAGACCGAAATAAGTGAAAAGGCACGATCAGGTGAAAGAGCAGAGAAATGTGTTCTAAAAGATGCTGGAAGGGAGAGGATAGGGCAGAACTAAGGGGAACATTTTGTCTTTGCTAGTCTAGCAGGGGACATACACGAGAAGATCCTCAGAAATCACACATTAGGCTTTAATCTCTTATTCCCATGTGCTGTGATAAGAAAATTACTAATCAGAAACCACTGATAGACTGTCAGCTCCAACCTTGTTAGTTAAGCAAGACACAACCCTCACATTTGAGACCTATTCAATATCATGCATGTTTTGCCTCTCATCGAATTGTTCGCTGTGCTGACAGGGTATTCTTAAGTGAAATTATTGTGCAAGCATCACCAATATCCCCCTTTCCCACCCACAATCTGTTAATTCCTCTCCAGTAACAGCTGTTTTATAAATGTCTTATATAGCTCAAAACCAACATTCTGTCAATTGATTTTGAATATATTTGCCTCTTCTGAGATGTAGCAGATGACTTGAACACTCGCTTGCCGATAAAGGAGTTACATATTGGCATGTTGCAAGCACAGTTGGTTTTGTTGATAAAAGCACAGCAGTCCTGTAGCACAGATGGACAAGCGAGCACTCATAATCCTTTTATTTTCCACAGTAGGAGTCTAATACAATCCAGTCTTAAAGCATCAAAATCTCATTCAGATATTTGTTTGAGTCTGGACAAGGTGGGTACGAGCTCCTTCTATGCAGAGCTTTACTTTGGAAAACCAAGATTGAATATTTATGTATGCAGTAAGAAAAGAAATTTGGTGTCACAGCACCACCTGGTGACCATTGCCAGAACTAGTATTTGGTTGTGTGTTCATTTTGGGGAACTTTTCCAAGTCATCTTCCCAGCAAGGGCAGAATAAGGCTTATGGAGAATTCCACTATTCTGAGCTGAGTTATATTCATGCAGGATCATCTTCTGGGCAAACCATTATAGAATTCTTCAGGTTTAGGAGAGAGATAAGAGGAGGATAGTGAGGCATTCAAAGCTAACTATAGTCTAGAGAATACAACATCCCTTGAAACCCACTACCTTGATAAGTAGAGGTAGGCTTCTATCCCTACTTCAGAGGGTAGTGGACAGTTCCTAAAGCTCAGAAATCAGACCTCCTGGAGAGGAGCTCACCTCTCTGTTAACTGCAAGGAGTACATTTAGTTGGCCTCACTGCTTTAAAGCTATCTTTTTGTAAATTATTTGCACTGCCCCTTGATAACAGTGCTCAGGAAGGCATTGAAGCTCCTTCCTGCCTAGAAACTTTCATACAGATATTGCAAAGGGTACCCTAAAGGCAAGTTACCCAATTGGAAAACATCTGTATATAGAGTTATTCTTCTATTTGGAATCCAAGTTGTTTCTTTGCATCAGGTTTTCATACAGATGTAAGAGAACATGCAAGACTGGTCTCTCGATAATGTTTCTTCATCATCCAAATGCACTTCTCTTGAGTGCATCATGCCTCATGATTTTGGTTCCCTCTGATGAAAGACTTGATAATCTAACCACTATGAGTTTTATCTTCTCTCATCTTCACAGAATGGGAAGCTCACCTGGAAAGCTCAGCAGGCTTTACTTGAGTGAGAAACTATTCCAGAGATACATGCTTGCTTAGGCATATATTTTACAAAACAAAACCGACAGAGTTGTATCAAAAATGGGTTAGAAGGAACCAAGCATTGTCTTCTGAGTTTCTCTCACAGACCTTACCACAGGGACAGCAAGAGGGATAGCTCAGGTGCTAAAGATTTTGGATGTCATGCAGAAGAACAACTCATAGTTTGTGATAAGGAGTTTGAAACATCTTGAAGAAAGCATCTCTGCAAGGTCTTGTTTTTATTTCCTGATTTCTACTGATTTTCTTAGGAAAAAGGAAGCACTGCCTTATGCAGAGGAAAGATGCGATAGCAAGTGTTCCGTGGCATTTGACTTCCATCAGAAACAGTATTTCCTGGCTCCCTTTGAGTTTCTAGTGCAACATTTAACGTTTTATTTGGCATTTATACACTGACACACCACTTGTAAAATTTGCTGAATCTGGTCTAATACTCCTGTCAACTCCTGTGAACTTCCCTGGATATTTCGTCAACACAGGTGAAACTCAGTGCATTTTTCTTTTGAAGTTTTGTGATGATACAGTATCATTCTTTGCTTCTACAAGAAACCTTGGGAAGAGGAAAGACTTTTGTCCTCAGTGAACTCAAAAAGATATCTTTCCCAGTTGTTGGTCCAGCTATTGTTACTGTAACACAGGTGAAGTTGCTTCCCCAGAGGTGTTATTTTTGCCCTTATTCAATTCCTATGAGATGTTCCCTTTTAGAATTCTCTTTCCTTTCTCTGTAGACCTTCGGGCAAGACAATATCATCAATTTCAGCAGCATTAGAAATTGACACAAGTTTGTTTTCTGGATTAATACTTCTGTTGCAGCACATTGTTGGTTTCAGTTTTTCCACATTAATACCTTCCTTAGGAGACAATGACACGACTTCATAAATGATGGACCGCAAACAGTTCTGTAGCTCCTTTCCAGACTGGCTTTTTCGAAACTTCAGTCAGCTATGATCTTTGTGTCCGGCTGACATAAGCGACTTTGTGAGGGTAGGAGTTGCCAGAACTGTGGCCAATGCACCTCTCCCCTCCTTCCAGAGTTGTACACGATTTATTAAATTAGGTGAGCTACACAGGGACCTCACCATACAGGGCACAAGGCTATTTGTATTGTGTAATATATAGTGTGGTGTTGTGGTGGTCAGTGTGGGGAAAGAAGTCTGGGGTTTGGGGGTGGTGGTGGGGGGGAATGCAAGCTTTATAAACAGTAACAACAGTTATATATACAGCCTTTCCAATTTCTTATTATTTACTTTGAAGAGATTTGTGATTTGCATGCAGAATGAAATCAGGATAGTATTTGGAATAAGCATAATTTCTATTGAAACCTTGTAAGCACAACACAGCATGAGAAAATTGACTATGGTAATTCTTCTTTCTCCTAGTTTCTGGGGGGATCTGTTTACCTCATACTAATAATGCAAAGAATTTCTAGAAATTAACACTGATGTTTTTTATCATCTTGCAGCAAGCAAAACCCAGATTATTCAAAGTAGTACAAAGAAGGAAACAGAAACTGGAGGATCCAAAAAAAAAGGTCATGCTTCATCTTCAAAGGACACCAAAACTTTAAAGGCAGGACTTGTACGAGAAGGTCCTCCTATACCAGAAGATGAATCTTTCTTGAAAAACACTCAAAGTAATGATGGAAGTCCACAACAAGTAAGAGATTCAAAATCTTTACATTGAGATTTGGAAAAAAAAACAAACGAACAAACAATGAAAGGGTATTGATAATTCTTCTGGTATATGTGAAGATCTGATATCCTGAGGCAGGAACAAGGAATCCAAAATTAAGATTGTTGATAGCTTCTGAATGAGGCTATGGAGAAGGATAATGTACATATATGAATAACTAAATAACAATGAGTCGTTCTTGTTTTCAAATCAAGGTGATATATTCAAGCTTTAAATGTTCTTAATTTGCCAAATCCAATTCAAGTATAGTATAACTTTCAGCTAAGGGCCAAAAACTACCAGTAATGAAGTTAAACTGATGCTTCAATGTGAGTTTTCTTTGAAATATGATGTAAGAGAAGGCCATTGTTAGTAGTTTTAATAGAAAAACACCTATTTCCAGGCAGCTGAAAGCTTTAGAAACACACACACAATAGCTGCTACTTGAGCCAAGCTTTGAAGGGAGGAATGCCAAAAACATGGATTTTTCTTGACTTCACCTAGTATTATTCATCTGTCTTAAAAAAATAATATTTATTTTCTAAAACAGTTCTTGTTTCTCTGTCTCCAAGTGTTTCTCTACTGTGATTTTTCCTGATAATTGAGTTCAATTGCTACAAAATATTCCAAGGGGAGAAAAAGAAAATATTATTGAGAAATAAATTCCAGGCTTGTTCCTTTGACTCAGAACTGGCTTTAAAATTTGGAAAGAGAATCATTTCCTGTTCCGTGTAGAAATGTTTAAAATAACCCTTGGACCCTGTCACCTCTACTTCAAATTAAGACATTGAGTGCTAGTATTAGGGCTCAAAGCCTGTAGTAGGTCTTAAAATCAAAGACAAAAGACTTTGTTTTAGCATGTGGCATACATAGGAAAGTTACATGGAACTCTTAAAGGAATGTAGCTCCTTATTGTATAACCCAGTTTAGTTTCACTTGATAAACATGAGTAATTGTTTATTTTCACAGGAATTAAAAGAAAATTTGTGGAATTTGCTCTAATATTTTAAGTTTCTTGTGAATACTGTAATGTGCAAGCTTGTAAATTAATTATTTTATTTGCTGAGTTCAATAGTTTGTGGTTTACTAACCTACAGGACTTTTGAATATTTACTATCGTTGTTATGTCTTTAGCATGTTAAAATATTGCATTTTCTTTCACAGTCTCACAAGTATATCATACAAGTGTTGGTGCTGTATAATAGTTGGCCGCTTACCGAGAGCGAGTCTCTGTTTGTTCAGGAACTGAAAGAAAAGGAGAAAAATGAAATCAAAGGTAGGTCAGTCTAAGTATGTATTTAGTCAAATGCATTACGTTACTGATTTTAAAAAATGTTATATTGCTACAAGCCAAGACCATATGACTTTTTTTTTCTTTTATTCATTGCTTGAGTGAAATAATTATGCAACAAAGGTCTTTGTTCTGTGGTTCATAGAAATGAAGTTTGATTGCATGCTTCTATACCTTCTGTTCACAAATTATAAAAAAATCAAGGAATACTCTGCAAAGCTCACCTGAGCTTGTTAGGACTCAACTTTAGGTAGGTATCTGGAACAGGTGTAGAAGTATGACTGCTTCTACAGTCAGAGAGATCGATGAAATGTAATATAAAGGCACAGTGCCCTGACAAAGTACATCCAAATACAGGCATTTCTACTCAAACCAGAGAAACGTGCCTGCTGATAATTTAAAAAAATGCACTGACAAGAGGGACTACAAATGCCTGGTTTGGGATATGTATTACTCCTGTACTGCTAGAAGAATTTAGGCAGGAGGCAAGACTAGGAAATGGCCCAAGGGCAGGCTGTGTATTCAAGCCAGGAAGGGGACAGAGAAATTACAGAAGTATTTTTCCAGATTCTCTTCGTATTTCTTGTTAAGAGATAGAAAACAAAACAAAACAAAACAAAAAACCCCCACATATTAAAAGCGCTTAGAATACTAGTCAGTATCCTAGAAATTAGATAAATATATCATATTTGCTTATCCTTTTACAACTTGGGCTGACACAGAATTATTTAGATTTTAATTATGTTAGAGGAAAATTTATGATGCTGGCTCCAACAGCCTGAGAGAGGCGATGCTGCTGCCACTTCATGTCCCCAGGTCCAAGTGTTAGTGAGGCTGAAGATGCAGTCCCAGCAGGCACACGCGCACAGAACCCATACACACTCTACATACACACATATGTACATAGCCAGCCACACGTATCACAGATAGACAGTCAGAGCACTCTGTATGTGTGTGTGTAAATATATATAATGTGGATCCTTCCAGCAGCTGTACTTAGTCTGCCCAGTAGCTGTCTCTGGATCCCATATGAGCTCCTGAGGCTGCAGCAGCACTCCAGCTGCTGGCGCTGACCATCACACACACATGCATGCACGCAGCTGACTCCCCTGTGCTCTCACCCCTAGATTCCTACAGAACCTAAAATACTGTTTTCCATCATTCAGTAGATTTCCCATATCATTAATAGTAAAGTTCTATAACTCAATTTTTAAAATATGAGGTAAGGAGAAATTATTTGCATTATCCTTCCTCATATATATACACTTGCTAATACCCTTAAATTTTCTTAGGAAGATTTGATCTTTATTTAT
>WHYT01016439.1:371082-393600 GCA_009806455.1 Tetrax tetrax
TTAGAAAAAAATTTTTCACAATGAGAGTTGTAGACCACTGGAACAGGTTGCCCAGAGAGGTGGTGGATGCCCCATCCCTGGAAACGTTCAAGGCCAGGCTGGATGGGGCCCTGGGCAACCTGATCTAGTCAGGGAGGTCCCTGCTTCTTGCAGGGGGGTTGGACTAGATGACCTTTGAAGGTCCCTTCCAACTCTAACCATTCTATGATTCTATGATTCTATGATCCTTCCAGCAGCTGTACTTAGTCTGCCCAGTAGCTGTCTCTGGATCCCATATGAGCTCCTGAGGCTGCAGCAGCACTCCAGCTGCTGGCGCTGACCATCACACACACATGCATGCACGCAGCTGACTCCCCTGTGCTCTCACCCCTAGATTCCTACAGAACCTAAAATACTGTTTTCCATCATTCAGTAGATTTCCCATATCATTAAGAGTAAAGTTCTATAACTCAATTTTTAAAATATGAGGTAAGGAGAAATTATTTGCATTATCCTTCCTCATATATATACACTTGCTAATACCCTTAAATTTTCTTAGGAAGATTTGATCTTTATTTATTAGTGGTATTTCTTACTTCTTACACTGGTTACATATTTATTTTTAAATGCCTGATCATATTTTTTTTTTTAATTTCTGTTACCCTGGACTGAAGTCAGATTCATCAGCAGTAATTGCTGACATATATTATTTCATTTCTTGCTTTTAAGATGAGTGCAACATTTGAGATTTTTGCTATTTTTTTTTTCAGCTAGCATTACAGAACTTTACGAAGATATATTTTGTTGATTTACTATAGTTCCTAGTTATTTTTAGTAATATTTGAGGAGGTAAGTCATGTAGCCTTACAGACCTGCACATAGCTTTTTTTTTTGTGGTGATTTCACCTGCTTTTAGTTCATTGCATCCTTCACAAAATCATTTTTTCTTCCTATATGACTCCATGTATTCTTCTCATTTTCCCTTGAACGAAAAGTTAGACTACTTCTAACAACAGACATCCTATTACATTGCCTAATCTTCCTGAGTCGGCTACCTAGTAAAAGCTTGCACTTACACACCAGTAGCAGAACTGGTGTGTTATCCTTTCATACAACTGTCACCATGGTCTGTAAAACTGCAGGTCAAGAGAGGTCACTTAATCTCCAAGTTTCTTCACTAGTTCTCAGTCATTGTTACTGACGTTTGTCAATGCTGTGAGTATCCCGTGTTTTGTTCAAGGCAGCAGCATTCCAGTTCATAGCTTCCCCTTTCCATGTCAGCTCATGCTTTGGCTCATTTGCAGTCAAGCCACAGTGATAACAAGCACTTTTCTTCTAGGATTCTTTTTGAATGTTGTGATTTCTGTGTCCTCTTGTAATTGCTGCCTTTCAAAGTAACCCAAATCCTTTTCACAACTCATGAACTGGGTGTTTCTCTTTATACAAGGATACCAACAAATTGCCCAAGCCACCAACAGAGTTTCAGAACAATGTATATCATCAAGACTTACTGTATTTACTACTTAGCATTTATTTTATGTACCTCTATTAACAGCAATATTTATCTGGAGTGCTTACTACAAGTATGTATTGTGGAAAAAAAAACAATATTTAATCTTTGGATCTTTTTCTGATTGTGAACTAGCCTTCAAGCAACTTGAAAGCTGAGCTTCACCATTTAAAGCTGCCAGCACCAATTACCAAACAATTCATATAATAGCAATGTTGATGTGTTACCAAAAAGGCAGCCTCTCGCTATGTGACTTTTTAAGAAAGGTGGAAAACTCCTGCAACAAATTTTCACCATTTCAGGTATCACTTTTTCATGTAAGACAACAGTGCCACCTGGAGTTCGTTTTGTATTAAAGCCAATTTATCATGGTACAAGCATATTTCAGCTTTGTATCAGCATTTACTAAAGTCTTTTAAACTATTCTCCCTTTAAATGAAGACCTGTACTATGATACTATCAATATTCACTGATATTATAAATATTTATTAAGAATATTTTTTAAGAAATTAATTTCTCTGACATACAGATGCTATGATAATTTTGTATTTTGTGTTTGTTGATGTTTGTTATTTTCTTTCTTCAAAATCCTGAATACTGCAGTTTGGCAATATTAGTAAAAAAACTGTGTTAGCAGATTGCTATTTCATGATGAACATTTAGTCATATTTATTATATATGCAATCTCATTAAATGCTTTATTAAAGAGTACATTGCACAAACAAAACATTAAAAAGGCATTAACCAGGAAACCAAAAGTACACAGAAATTAGAAACTGCCAGATAGTTTATTATTTATACAGTCTTCATTCTCTTTTTTTTTTTTTTTTTTCCCCTTCTCCCTTCCATTGGGAACTCTTAATGGGACAAGACTTCAATGGAAAATTAGTAAAAAGAAGTAAGGTCTGGATCTTAGCAGGCAATCTTGCAACTGCTAATACCATTTTAAGTTGCTTGACTGTGTGCACAAACTTATTTTAAGATTCATTTTGTCTCTATGATTTTCAGGTGCTGCCTTTTGGGTTATCTGGTTTTACTTTTCTTGTGGTAAGATCAGAAGTTTTATTGTGCAACTGGCACAACCCAGAGCTGAATCATCAGCGTGCACTGAATGCTGACTGCAGCATGTGTTTTATATATTGCCTTAAGTTAACTCAAGAGTGTTGGGTGTTGATGAGAGAAGGCCCTCTATCCACCTGGGACGGATAGAGCAGGGGGAGATAGGGCGCCCAACACAGGCAGTAGAGGTAGATTTGAAAAGGCAGGACAAGCAGTATCCTTTGTAATATTCCTTTTTTTTATCTCCAGAGCTAGGAAAGGTTCTCCCACAGGTTTTCTGTTCCCACAGGAGAACTTGCTGGCTCATGCCAAGGGCAGGATTTCATGAGATGCTGAACAATAAGTTCAGTTCTCCCTCTCTTTATCTCTTTCCCTCTTTGCCTGTCTGTAGGGATTAATCACTTGCCTGGTTTTCAGTGATAAAATAGGCCACTGAGGATAGATGATGGTGCTAGAGTTTAAAGACCTGTAGACCTCTAAGCCATGCTCTAACCCCATTACTGCAACCATATTGGTGGTTCGCTGCTATCCTGGTGTATTTTTACTTCATTGTCTGGATGAGCCCAACTTTGGAAAGATTTTTGACATTGCTATCTTCTGAGAGTCCAGTCACAGACAGGAAAAGCAACATTGAACTTCTTGGTCATCCCACCAAATCTGAAAGTCTCTCATGGGGCAAGTAACAATCAATTTGGCCAACTACTAGGTAATCCCACTAAATGCTCAGAGACTATTTCAGATTGTGGAAGCATGATATTTTCTCAAAGAAAACTTCAAAAGACTCCTCTGTGTTTAAACTATGAATAAGATACATTCACTGTAATTTGAATTTCATAAATCAGGAGTAATTGTCTATCTTGCCTAAAAAGAGAGTTGTGGTATCTCAATCTGAAGTTATGAGTTTCAGATAGGAATTATTTGATGTAATTATTTACATAAAACCGTATAAACTATGACAGCTTGTCAGAGACAGGACATCAGACTGGATGATCACTATGTTCCCTTCTGGCATTAGACTAAATGAATCTCTTTTTATAAGAGTAAACAATTTAAAAGAGGTAGAGAAGCTAATTTAAAGAGCTGCTATCAGCTGTTTGTCATCACTGTCAAGTGGTGTGATGCCCAAGCTTTTCTTGGTGCCGTACACATACAATAACTGCCACTGAGAGTTTGTGAGGATTGATGCATAAGCTGTGAGCTGGAATGGCCTTTTACTTTCTGTATCATCTCCCTGCCTGTCGTCTTATCACATCCCATACAAAGCATTTGCCTGGCTTTGTCCTTGGACAAGCCCCAAGGAACTACTCACATCTCCCTTAGAATCAGTGGGCTGCATGCTATAGTGCCAAACTGCAGGCAGTGCCCCCTCCAGCAACATCTGGAGGATGATCCCAAAACTGGGGAGACTGCCTTCTCTGCTGAAGGAGGGAGGAAGGCTGGGGAACTCAGAAAGTGCAGCGTACTGTTAGCGAAGAGAGCTCAACTGAATCCTGCCCTAAGCCTTCATCTCTGGAGTAAAAGCAGGATACCTCCTTTTTAGCCCTGTCATTTCATATGCTTGTTTGTTAAGTACTAACTTCTCCGTGTATGCCATAAGTCCAGAGCATCAAAAGGTTAAAATTCAGAGTTGTAAAATATTTATAGAAGCCAGACAAGGCTTGTGGTATACCATGACATAAAAAATCTTTGTCTGTTATCATGTAGCTAATAACACTTAATGTCTCCTGAGTGTTTGTATAAACAGTAAATAATTTATCTTTAAAAATTAATAATTCACTGAATAATGCATGTACACCAGTCTGATTTTTAGTGCTAATATGTTATGATAATGTGAAATTAAATGGAAAGCCATTTATGTAATGATATTATAACTTCAAATAATGTCATCACTATTTATTATATATTTGCATTTCCTCTGGAGTTGTTTTACTATCTTCAATATTTGTGGAGACTGCTTTAATTTTTCCTTTCATTCTTAAATGCATGCTTTGGTAGCACTGAATCAATTTAAGCTTAGAACTTTGGTGCCATTTTACATTATTTAAGTAACTTGGGGAGATAAGAATAATACAATTTATACATAAACACATGTATAATGTGTGATGTAATACACATATATATCATATATATTTGTATGCGTAATTATATGTGTACTATAAATAGATTTATATATATTTAATATTTACAGTTTTATATATCCAGATAACCTCAGCCATGACACTGCAGATCTGATCCAAAGCTCCTGAAAGCCAGTGAAATATCTTCAGTGGACTTTGGATCAAATTATGCAGCACAGTGATGTGTCCCTAGTGGAAAGAAATTAGAAAATCATAGCATTAAGTGAAATATACCTTGTTATTATTGTCGGGTAGTAAAGCAGCCACTCATTTCGTCTTTTTTTTCTAAGAGAAATCCCCTGGTTTATTGTATTGACTAAATCTAGGTTTTCAGCATTTGTTTTAATGTTTCAAGCAGTATGAAGGTTGGAGGGAAACTGAGATTTCGGACTCAGATATTTAATCTTTCTCATAGTGTTGTGAGTCTATTCCAGATTGTTTCAATTGCCATTTTCCTTATGCTATTAAAGCTATATGCTATTACTGCATTTATTTATTTATTTTAACAGAATATGACATGCAAAAAGTCTTGTTAACAGCTCCGACCAGCTAAGATAGTGCAGAATAAGTGTTACAAATGGCAATTCTTAGTATCTTTAATTCAAACATATAGCATACATACTGCATACATATGTATTGGTAAAATAATTAATCCAAGAGGTTCTCAGATAATTCCGAGAGTGACAATTTTGAAGTTCTTAAAAATGCATCAAATCTCAAGTGTGTTTCTTTGCCTTAACTTCCTTGCATTTTTGGTGGGGTGTATCTTCCCTTCCGCTCTTCACACTTGCAGGCTTACAAAGATATCAGACAGTGAGAACATTGATTCCACCTACTTTGAGCTTTTCGCCTGCCTGGTGCATAATGGTGCCAGAGATTGTATGAGACTGTATAAGAGAGGTGAGAGTCAGACTGATTCTGCACATTGCAGTCTTTGGACTGACCCATACAGAAGGCAACGATGCAGTGACTGATGTGCTGGGACCATGGCAAATTCACAGTTAAGCCCTGGGTAAAATGCTATTTAGGACAGATAAGGCTGTTAAAATACGTCCACCTTGTAAGTCTGTTTTTAAAAGTTAGAATCATAAAATCTTTAAGGTTGGAAAAGACCTCCAAGATCATCAAGTTGCTTTGTCACCAAATTCTTTCTTGGTCCAACAATAAATGTTAGTGTAGTAGTTGAAAGTCTCAACCAATTAAATTACTTTTCTTTGTCTTTCTGTATGGCTGTTTTGTGCTGTTATTCCACCCTGGATATTATATGGATGACAATGGTATCATGTAATTCATCATGCATTGTAACTACATCTGAATAGTATATGGGGAAAAGCATGAGGAGCCCAATTATTTTCAAGGACAAAAGTCTGCAACTATTCCTAAATCAACTAGAAAACCAAAAGATAAAGCATCTGAGAAGACAGAAAAAGAGAAATCCAATAGACAAAGAGGATCAGTTGTATCTCTTACATTTCGACCTGAATCTCAGGTGAGAACAAAGCTAAAAACCGGGTTTGCTGAATGTACCATCACTGTACCGAGTGTAAAGATATTTTCAGGTCTGCAGATCAGTATTGCTAGCACTTGTAGTGTATCCCTTGCATTTCTCTATGTCCTGCTTTGCCACCTTTTTAGCTTTACACCTGAGAGAGACTGAATTACACATATAGAAGACATGCATCCTGCATTTAGACATGTGATGTGCTCATTTCTGTGTTTATGCATAAAGCAACTACTCGTTTAAGTAGTGCAAAGTAAAGGAAGGAGGGGAAGGAAAGGAAAAAAGCTGAGCAGGGAGAGAAGACAACTGCATGAAAAATTGCTGCAAAATACTCTTGTTCAGACAGGCTGTTCAGAAGAACTGGGAGTGTGGAGCATGCTGAATGGGACTGGGGGAAAGCATGTAAACAAAATACCTCAAAGATCTTCTAGACATTGCAAAGTAATTTTCTTTTCCTTTGGTAAACACTGTTTGTGTAGTAATGCATGTCAAAGTCTATCAATGTATAATGTGTATCAGATGGGAAAATTACCAGGATACAGAAGCAAAACTTCATCCTAAATAGTGGCAGTCGATGGATACCAATACATTATGATACTTCACTTTCAGCAATCTGCTTTGAACAAACCGTACTGGACTTTACGTCTAGTTAGTGAACAGCGAGAGGCAGACATTCTGGAGGTGAAGAAAGACACTCAGCGAGTAGATGAGATCAGAGCCATGAAGCAAGCGTGGGAGTCTGCAGAGCCGGGAAGAGCTGTCAAGGTAATATCAGAGTGCAATCTTTGCAGGAACGTTTCTTCACAGTCCTGCTGTGACAGTACAGCAGTTGCCACAGCAGAGACATGACTTTATATGGTTGGCCTCTTCCACTCTGTGGAAGACAGGAAATTTTACACAGGTTAAAGAATCAAAAGGGATTATGTGCATGACTCCTGGGCAGAAATCCAGATCATCTACTTCAGACTTCTGAGGATCCCTAAGACTTTAGATTCTACTTTACGAAACAGAGAAAAGTTTATCCTTAGAAAGCCCACTACCTCTATGCAATTGCAAAGCTGCTACTCATGACAAGTTTAATATGTAGCATGAACAGATGCTAGTGAGCAACACACTGTTATAAAAATGCCAAAATATTTATCTTGAAGAACTGGCACCTGGCCATATCATCACACAAATTGTCCCCTGCAGCCAGGATTCCCGAATTCATTCTGGGCTGCAGCTGACCCATAAGTATGTACATGCTGCTCTGTATCAATTCACTGTTTTGGAGAAGCAATACTAACTCAGATGTCAGGGCTCTTTTGACATGGAGTATGCTTAAGATGGAAAAAATAATACAAGTTCTTTCTAGCAAAGCAAAGAGTTACACTGCTGATTCAGAAGTGGAAACACCATTACCAAAAAAAGGAAAATAAAAGAACAAAATGCAGTCTTTAAATTTACCTGACAGTCATCCCCTATCAACACTAGTGAGGGATACTTGGCCAGAAACCCCCGCTCAGAAGCATCTTGCCTTTTTTTATATTACCTGTCAGAAATGTACCCCAGACATGGATCTTCCCAGTTACACTTTCAGATTTTCTCAGTCGTCTTCAGTGTATTCAAGCTCAGCATTTTTTCTTACACTGCTTTATTAAATTCTGATCTAAGAAGAGATGCATTACTCTGCAGTTTTGATTGTCTGTGCTGAGACTGAAAATGCAAGTACAGCCTCTGAAAGATTAGCTGGAAATGAGTCCCCTTTGATGTGTAAAGAGTCTCTTCAGAATGCTGGTTCTATCACCGTTGCCTTTTTTGATCAGAAAATCCACTGAATTACAGCTAAAGGGTTCCATTTGAAAAGCCCCTTAGGTCTGTGACATTTTTCTAAAACAGCTATCGTTAAGAAAATTCCAGCAACTGCATGTCATACACTAAAAAAAAAAAAAGGTTTATATTGGGAGTCTGCTACCCAGTAGATATTCCCTTCTTCTTTCTTCCTGATGACTCTGCACCAATGTCTGTCTGTTCCAGGGGCCACATACCCTCTGAATCTGGGAATTAGGTGCCTTACTCCAGACTAACCTTTGGCTTCTCCGTCCATTCTGGCAAGCTGAGCCCTTAAGAGAAAGCCCAGTGAGCCAGTCACCTACTGAAAAGACAGGCAGAAGTGGCGATGCCCTTTTTTGACATCAAAGGGTCTGAAAGGATTTGCACGAAAAGCTCCCATTTCTCAGGAGGAAGTCTAAACCATCAGGCTGTAGGAGCTCCTAGGAGGAAGTGGTATTTCTTTAAGGAGGTGCAGTAGCCAAATATATTCAGCTATGAGGAAACCTTGATTTTCAGGATTTTTTTTTTTTTTTAAATCCAAAGATTATTTTAAACTGGCCAGGGATCAGTGATTTTTCAGTATTTCACTGCATGTAAGTAGTCAATGTCTCAGGACTAATTCAGTGGGAACCCTAGCATCTTTTCTGATTCCCAGCGCTGTGCAGAGTTGCGTACGGCGCTCTGGTGTTAGGTTTGTTATTGACAGCATCGTTTGCTCATTTGGGATATGTACTAAATACAGCCAGTATGCATTGAGTGGAGTGAAACCGCTCAAAGTGCGCTGCCTACATTTCATTTTACTGAACTACCATCTCACAAAGGTTTACTTAGGGGTTCTTATTCATGTACTCAAGACACACTTCATAGAAATTAGAGATTAACTTTAAATACTAATGCTAATTTATTTCTCTTCTAAACAATACATTAACAAATGTGTTACTAAACAAATAAAGTTCCAAAATATTATTAGAAAAATTGGATATTTAATGTTGACAGGTTATTATTTCAGAAAACCAATATATTAGAGACATAAAATGTAGCCCTCTTTTACGTTTATCTTTTTTTCTCCTCAGTGACTCACTAATGGTATTCCTGTTGTTAGAGGTAATGTTTTCATAGACCAAACCAGTGAAATGTACTCACCAGTAATATGAAGTAGCTTCATATCTCACATGCACTGGTTTGGAAGATTTACTGTCTCATTGGCCACTTACAGATTCCTACTTTTGAAAATTCTTTGATATTTAAAGTATGCAGTAGAAGTTTTCTTATCTGGATTAAAACTTTGATCTCTAGGCTTTTCAGGAACGCATGCGGTTTATTAATAAGTATGCTGCGAGAGATTCAGAAGAGCCCATAGCTGGGACTGAGACTGCCAGTTTAACACCTAGTTCAGGAGAAAGAGGTAAGGGTATAACTTTCTGTCAAGCATGTCTTTGGTTCATCTTGTTCAGCTCCTTAGAAAAGACATCTGCATTAAATACTGGTAGTAAACACATAGAACAACCCCAATAAAGGTGTCCAAATGCACAATGACATGCTTAGTCTCTATCTTCTCTATCCCCTCTTTGTTTTAATTGTTGCGTTGCTCTATTCTCAGACACAGATACAGCCTCACAGCTCCTGGAGGCTGCCAAGTTACCCTTAAACAAACTATAGGCAGTCCTTCTGTACGAGAATTCTATCGCTAAATTAACCAGAAATATTTGGAAGTTCAGTGGAAAACATCTACTCCCTAAATTCCAAGGTGGATACCAGAGTTCATCAGTGTAGAAATATTAAAAAATTATTTAGCAGCTGAAATAGCATGTCAGTAAGACACTAATACTTCTAATGTACATTTTCTTTATGTTAATATTCATGGACAGTGCTCTGGAAGTGAGGTGTCAAAAAGTGCATACTGAGTAGCATCAGCTTCCTGGCAGCTTCCATAAGTGTTGTCTCATTTTACTTAGTGGTTACAACTTCTATGGATTCTTCATTTGTATTCCCTGGCAATTACTGGACTCTGATGAAAATTTCAACTGGGTGTGAAGCTGCGAGGCTGTTTGTTGTTTCTTTTCTTCTGAGAATAATGCTGAGAACAGGCCATCACAAAAAGGAAAGTCTAATACCCAGTTTGATTGTGACAATGTGGCTCATGTGCATGGAACTAGAACCTGTGCCCAGTACATGACTTGTTAAGATTAGTATTTTGCCAGTCAGGTAAGTAATCCTTGGGGATGTTTCAGAACTTAAAGCAGAAGTAGTTCTTATCTTACACCTTAGACAAACACATCATTAGTGACTTCCTGATTTCAAAAGGAACTTGAAAAAATATTATTTCCTCTAAGTTGTTAGATAAGGGCCTCAAAATTAATGGTTGTCTACCAAGAACTTTGTTCTAAACTAAGCATTTGGAGTCTAATACAAAGTCTCACAAAATAAAGAGGCAACACCCCAATGACTTTAAGTTGTTATGGTTTGGTTCCATAGAGTGCAGCAATAAGCAATAATGTGCTTGAACATTTCTGTAATGTTCAGCATCTTAATGAGAATTTTTATCTTCTGGAGAATATTTTTCTGATGGGCACTGTCTAAGACACTTCCAAAGTCCGTGTCACCCTTCTACACCAACAGAGAAGGCTTGTATATTTGTCTATGGATAGACAGCAAATATATAGACAGTAAATTTTTTTTAATGCTCAGAAACTTCTTTGCTGTTTTTGGTGAGAAAATTGCAGTAATATTTTTTAAATGTCTCAAGTGATTACTACTATAAGTAGGATAATAAAAGAATTTTTATGGAAACAACCTACTGCAGTCATCATCAAATCTCAGTAGATTTCACAGGCATTTTCAGTACATCCAGAAGAACTGAAAGAAGGAGACGCTGGAATAATCACAATGCAGCTCAGCACAGTGGCATGCTTAATATCAGATATATCATTGTATTGTGAGAATGCTACATTAAAGCATAACATGGTTGTTATTCATGTGGTTAAACAAATTCTAAGACTTCAGAATGACAATTTTAAGTTGTCATGGGACCTTCTTTCTTTAGATTGATATTTCCCAAACTAAACCTCTGTCCAAAAGGGAATATAATTCTTTTAAATTACAGCCAGGACTGGACAATCAGATTTTTACTGATTTTTTTTTTCAATAAAATAATGTAATTCCTTGCTGATGAGAAGTTGTTCTTATATTCTTGAGGCACTTCAAATTGAATGTTCTTGCTTAGGTTTCCAAACTTTCTTGAGTACTGTGGATTTAGCTAAAATACATATATTAATTTAACTCTAGCATATGTTGGTTTTTTTGCAGCATCTTTGATTCTATCATGAACGTTGGAAATAAAAAGGCAGAAATGTTCTATCTTCTCCAACCCATATTCTCATTTAATAACATATTTTGCTGAGCTAAAAGAAGAAAAATCTATATAAGAATTTAGATGGAGCCTCCTAGCATAACTGAATAACCAGTTTGATCTGTTTCTGTTGTAGATACTCTTACCATAGGAAAGAGAGCATCACAAGCAGCTATTGACTCAAGCTTACAAACAAAGCAAAAAAAATGGGAGCCTATAGACCTTAGTCCTTACATGAGGTAAACTGCAGGAAGAACAACCAAGTCCCAGTGAAACACCAAAATGAAAGACTGGCTAAGGATTTTCATATACAGAAATTAGTAAATACTAGTAAATACTAATTAGTAAATAGTAAATAAATTTATTTTATCCACTTGTATCCTATCTGTAATTGGATGCAGTAAAATAACTAACTCATTTAGACTTTGTCCTTCATACGTCATTGAAGTAAGCTACAATTCTGTCACAGGCTTGTTAAAGTTGCTGTGAAAATCCTGGGGCCAAGTTTTCTCTGTCCTTTCTGTTGTTGTGTACACAAGATCACTCAGTAGTAAAGGCAGAAGTGTAGATAGCATCAAGATCCAGTTTTCAGCTTTGGTTTTCCTGGCATGGATGTGTTTTAAAATCTGTGCTTTCCTACATCCATTTATAATTTATGTCCTTTCTTTAATATAATACAAGTCAAAGGAGCTGAATCACTGTACTCCATGTAATGAGAATGGGACATAAAAATTCGAAGAAAATGTATGTTCCTGCAAACGTGTTTATTTCAGTGGTCACCGCATAAAGAGCGCATATAAAGCTTGTCAGGATGCGATGATAGATTCAAATAATATATTTTAAAAATGCAGTACAGTTAATAATAGTTAATAGTGGAAATAATTATATTCATTATATTCTTTATCCAAAAGAGCTATAATCTTTATTACATGTGTTGATATGAACCTGTCTAGCTAATATACATTCACCTGCGTGTTTGCTGTGCTGCCACTAGAATTCAGTTCCTGCTGAAGTCCATTTGTATTCAATATGGCATTTATGCAGCTCATTGATTCTCAAAAAACCATGGAATGTGCTGAAAAAATCCCCAAATTTAATTTAAATTGAAAGCGAAACCAGTATTATATTGACATGAATAACATTAAAACAGTAGAAAATATGGCAAAATATCTTCCACAGGCTTCAGTCTTGTAAGTATTTCATTTGTCTTAAACTCTTTGACTTTTACACTAGTCATTTAAGTCAAATTATAAAAATGTATTATCCACTTAGCTGACATCATGCCAACGGCAAAAAAAAATAATTACATTTGTCTCAATGCTAAATTATAATATTAAAAACTTCTGGAAATACGCTATTTCTTGCAAATTAAAAATAAGTGTTACATGCAGGAGTTTTTCATATAGTCAAAGACGAGCATGATTTTACAAATATTTTTAAAATAGACACACAAGTATAAGACCGCTTTGCCTCAGGAATGTACTTTCTCTGCTACATATTAGCATATCTAACCATAAAATGGTGACATTGCAGTATATAAGCCAAATATATGCATATAGGTGTTAAGTAAAATATACACGATCCATATAGGTGTTAAGTAAAATATACACTGTCCAAAACTGTAGCCAAAACAAATTCTTTTTATTTCCTTTAGAAAAACAATACCTGAGTCTGCACTAAGAAATGAGTCTATCATTCAACAGCAAGAGATAAGTAAAGCAGAAAAAATCAACCGTTTTAGGGAACTTCAAAAGCTGACTTTGGAACAAAGAGAAAAAGCAAAAAATGATAGAGCTTTATTGAAGCAAAATATACTTGAAATGTATGAGAATCTGCAGGTAGGTTTTCAAGATTACTTTCCAGTAACTAGTACTGTGATATCCACCAGTAGTATAAATATCTTCATCAATCATTCTCAAGACTTTTGTATTCAGTACTAATAATTAGAAAGAGTGAACAAGCTTGAAATTTCATTTGGGCAAAGGTTAAAACTAAAGGTTTTAGGAGAAAAAAAATAGTACTACACAACATCCTTAATATGATATTCTTAGTACTTTCTTGGTACAGCTCTTTGCAAAAAAAAAAACTGTTTCAAGAATATCACCATAAAAGGATAGTTATAAGTGAGAATAAATTGAGTCATTTACATACATGACCAGATGCATGTCAGATAAAGCATCTCTAGTGTGGCTGGTTTTTTTTGTTATAGAATTGTATAGGGCTTTTTGGAAAGTAATAAAGAACAAGATAATTTACATAGGAAGGCCAGTTGCTCCTAATGCGTCTTACAGCAAAGTTAGAGAATACAGTTTTCCTGGAATATGCATGACGCTAGCAAACAAAAAAAAAATTGAATTAGGAATCCTTAAAAAAACATATCTATAAATTATAAATTTGGTAGCATTTGTATCGGATCCATTGTTAGGATTAACTCAGCCAATGCATTGCACATGAAATTTGTACAAATTGGCTTAAACCTTGAGTGTCAACAGAAACAAAATATTTTGTTACACGGTGGTGATACAATAACCACTAGCAATCAGCTGGTGACTATTCAGAGCTCTTAAAGCTGGATAAAAAACAATAAAAGTAAGTTTATATGAAATCACTTGAAAACATCTCCTTAACAGGTTCCCAGGCAGCCTGATTTATTACTTAACTACAAGTCTGCAAGGTGCCATAGTTCTCTACCAGTCACTGACTGATCCTAATAAGAATGCATGCCCAAGTTTTCAGATGTTGCTATGATTTTGGATGCCTAACATATCATATAGTAGAGGGCAAATTTTTACTAAGAGTAGTTCCTCAGCTTTTTTGAGGCACTGTGCCCCCTAAAGATGTTTCACAGTATGAATTGAAAATGAGAGTTACTTATGAATACTCGTACTGTGCTGATTAGCACTTTCACAGCTTTTTCATCTGGAGACCACAGAGAACTCTATACAGGTATCCCCATTTTGCAGGATGGAAATGTCAGAGAAAAAAAATTTTCAGAAGTGTCCAAGTCGCACTTGCCCTAAGTCTCATTGAAAGGCAATGTGATTTAGCCCTCTTCCGTCTCTTAAAAGACTAGAGCTCCTAAGTCATTTTGGCATCTCTGAAAAATAGGTTTCAAGGGACTTGTTTAAGACAACAAAGCAAGGCAAAAGCTGAAGAGGGACTAGACCAAGATGGATAATTAATCTGTTGCTCTATCCTCCTTTCACACAATTAAGTTATTATGCCAGCAATTTAGAAAGATTTTTCATGAACTTTCTTTTTTTTTCATGGTGAAAAGATGGACATATAGTTGTGTCAGTGTGACAAATCAATAAAAATAGATGTAAAAAGAAAAGGAGAGATGCTCTCCCTGTACTTAGAGCCACAAAGTGAAACATAACAGGACGGATGCAATTGATTGTGATTAAATCAAGAGTCAGGTGTTTGGGGAGGTATTGCTGTTTGTTTTTGCTAGGCTTCCTTAGATGAATCCCGAGGCAGAGTTCACAGCATTCGGGAAGCGTACAGAAGTAAGCTGCTAGAGGCTGAGCGCAGAAAACAAGAGGAGCTGGCAGCTCTGGAAGCACAAGCTCAGCAAGCAAAGCAAGAGAAGAAAAGCCCAAATACACGCAAAGAAAAGCAGAAAAAAAGTTTAGGGAAAAAAAAGTAGTTGCTAGCACTACTGAATTGTATTTAACATTTTGGGAAATAAAGTTTCTATGCAAAGATGAGAAAGAATGTTTGTTATTTTCCAGTATGTTTGTCAACATCGCATTTTATCTCTTTGCTGGTGCTAGTAAAAAAAATGATCTAGTAATCCTTTTAACAAAGTGTTTGGTATTTTTCTTCTCATAAAGGTACTCACTACTATGAAAGTTTGTAGGTTTTACTGGAATAATATTTTTCAATAAAAATTCATATTCCATTCAGATTCTTCTCCCAAAATCAGTGTCTTTTGTCCTCTTTTTTTCCATTCAAAACAGAACCAGTCATGAATGAATCAGAGTTGAAACAGTGAATGTAACCTATCAGTTTTAAAGTCATTTAACTTGGCAGAAACATGAGCTCCTTAAGTGGATGACAATTTGTGGAGTTTATAATAATTAAATAGTGGCATACCGCACATTTAATATGCAGGCATTGGAAGGCTTCCCAAAGCCTGGTTCAGTAGGCACCCACAAGCTTGCTGTGCACTGCAGCTTTTTTCCCTTTCATCATTCTCCTAAGTGTTTTTGAATCTCACAGCAACTCTCTGTAGTGGCAAACTCATGACACAACCTTCCAAGGCTTGTTGAATATTCCTTAAAACCCTATTACTCGCTTTGTTTATCTTTCCTAAGCTATGTTTTGCTCACAGTGGCTTTGCTTAAAGGGATTACAATAGACCCTTGGTTCTTAGACCTTCAGCTGGAATTTAAAAATGTTTCTTAAAGGTAGAACTACTGTGTGAACAAAGTGGCAATCACAGGTTTTCAGATAAAGTATTTCCTCTAAGCTCTTGCTTCCATTAGCATAGAATTCCTATATTTTTTTGGTATTATCACCAAATGAAAAAAAAATGTGCATTCATACTCACTAGGTAGCACTCTCTGCTCAGAGACAATGGTCAAAACTCTTAGAATGGTGAAAACTCTCTCTAGTCCAGACAGAGCTGTTTTAAATGGCTTAAAGAATTTTCTGCCTATGTAGTCACAAGAAGCAGCTTGGTACAACATGTATATATACACATACAATATGTATGCATATGTACAATATGTCCAGGATGTCCAAAAGCATTTCATTATGTAGGCAAGATGAGAAATCATGAGGCTCACCCATTTAATGCAAAGCACAACAAAATTTTATCCTTTGCATTCTGGCCGCTGGTACTGGCAGGCCATTGCATTTGAAACTAGCCTTTTTTCTGCATCTTAATGACGTACCAGATGTTCAGCTTCTGCTGGTTTTGCTCACCTCTGTTTTATCAGCACCCTGCTGCCTGGCTTGAACTTGACTCACTCCTTTATCAGTTCTGTGATGTCTGTTCTTTGTACATCATCACACCTACACACCTGCTGTGGTGCCTCTGCCTCCATTCAGCCTCCTTCGTCCCATACAACATAAACTAAATGAACTGGCTTGAGTTTTTGTGTTTGAAAAGGAAGAATTGAAAACAGAGTCCTAAAACTGCAATGGTGATTCTTATTTCAAAGAGCAGGAGCTAAGTTTTGCTTTGACCCATACAGGCTGCAAATAAAAAGCCTGTCAGTCTTGTGCTATAATTGCTGTGACTTTGTCCTCTCTATTTTGGAATATGGGCTATACTGCTTCATAATATTCCATTTTGTTTCCATGGCAATAGCACGTGTTGGTTGTCTTCTTATGTGAATCTCTAATGAGCTTCTGTAGAGGAAGATCAAGCTGAAGTTCTGTTCTGGATGTCACTGCAAGTGCTATAATGACATTCTGGTGTAAAAATCAATCCAATTCTAAAAGCCAGCATAATCGACATCTAAATGTCAAAAATTCAGCTAATAAACTACATGATCACAACTCATCCCTGCATAAAATCAGCTATAAACTGACTTAAATTCAGACACAGTGTACTCAGAGCCACATTATCAAATCTAGTTCTGATGTAATACACAATTCTAAGTTTCAGAATTTCCTCATTTTAAAGAGTGATGTGGCACCGTCAAAATCAGCTGTGTGGTTTGTGAATGTCTCTGTTGGCTCCTTTATCATTTCAATAATGCAGATATGATGAGGGAGTGAATTACTGGCATGCTGTTTAATTGCACGTACTTTGGAGTATGTAATGTTTTAAGAGAAGCGCAGTAGCAGTTTTATTAAATCCCTGTGCACATTCCAGAAGAACAAAATATCCACTTACCTCATAATGGAGCGTGGGAGAGAATAGGATTTGTTTGTATTGAGACAAAGAATTTACATACATTGGACCCAGAAACAGATGACTGATGAAGTTTCATATGCATCAGTTTTCCATTAACAAAACAGCTTTTTACATGGTGCATATATTACAGGCTAAGTTAGCGGGGAAAGATCTAAAACAAAATGTAAATGTATTCCAAACCAGCTATTTGCAAGCAATTTAAGGAGCCATCATGTTAAACACTTTACTGTAAGAAAAACAAGCAAGTAAAACTGTATATCGTGTTTTAATTGATAGGATTGTTGCCTCCAGTTTGTAGACCAAGTTGCCCAATAGTCAAATTGTGTGTTCACATGGATAAAGCACTTTTATTCTTTTGCCCTTTAGGAGTAAGATAGCTTTTAAACACCATTATTTTATGAAATGTAACCAGCCTTTGTATCAAAGGAATTTACTCCCTGTATTCAGTGGAAGAAAATGCTCAAATTTTGTTTTTACGGATTGTACATTTCAGAAATATGCCATATTACATCAAGCATTCCCATTTTCTTAAGGCTTCCTGTAATAAAAACTCTGGAATTTGGATAATCATCATTCCTGCTTACACTCAGCTTGGCCATTCAGGGTCAGGTTCAGTAGGGGCATAGGATGAGCTTTAAATTACGTGCTTTCTTAATCGGTAAAGAACTTCAGCAAAGGACGAAGCATGGGCTCAAGCCCTTTACAGAACAGAATAGACAGGGAAAGCTTTTCTGAATCAGGACATGATTGCTCAGTCTTTTAAGATGACAGTCATTTTGGTGGTGCAGTAGAGGAATGGTTGCATCAAAGCATACTTTACCAGGTATCTAGTGGCTTCAAGTCACAGAAGAGAGGGGTTGGATTTGGGGGAGTGGCAGCAGGGGTTAAACAGCTGCCTTCTAATATTTCTTACAGAAAATCATCCCTGAGAAAGTTTGCACAGTTTGTCACTTACACAGCCTCTAATTTTTGTTCACGGAATGATTCTGTATACGAAGAACAGCACAGATAATGATGTCGATCTCTACATGTTGCAGTTTAGTTGTCTTGTGACTTGGAGAGTTGCATGTATCTCCTCTGAAATGCCACGTCTTGCTCCTGAAGAAGAGTATGGCAATAGCCATCTCTGTACACAGATGAGGACAACAGAGTATTCCAACAGTTCAGAAATCCTGATCTGTCTCTGGCATAGGATTGCATGCTTCTCCAAGATTCAGCCAGTCTCCAAGATTCTGGTAAGATTTTCTTTTTATGTTTGTCCGATTCCCTCACACCTTAAGTGCCTCCAACTCAGTAATCAAATACAAAGCAAATTCCAGTCTCTGCATTTAAAATGCTGTCAGTCTCTTAGTATCTAATCATAGCAGAGGACTTGCATGAGGAGAAGCAGCTTCAGGAAGCAACACAGTGGCACGTGAGAGACAAGCCTGGCTTGCTTTCCTCCTGTGGGCCAGCTACGCAGTTTGAGAGAGCTGGTAAACTCAGAGCTCAGGAATACTGGAAATATTTTACAATTATACTTTGTGACTGGCTGGAATTTTGAATAAAGATATAGAGATTCTTCAGAACAGGGGGGCATCTTGCAGAGCATCTTTAAGGTTGAGCTGCATTCTTGTAGTGGTAAGACAAAAAGAATTTGTTTACTATATTGATTCCTGAGATTCGTTTCTCTTTCATATGAAGTATAGCCAGTAATACAAAGGAGAACATTGCTCTTCAGCAGAAGTTTTGAAAAGTTTTGATGGAAACTCCAAATGCCAGAGGACACTGAAAACTGTTCAACATGTTAGACTGCATTGTGAGTAATCCCTAAAGAATTTCTCATTGCTTGCTTTTTAGGAAAAGTGGTAGTAATCACAAAGCGATACAGGTACCTGAGAAAGAAATTAAGTCTTTGCTTTGATAATTCCATTTAGAGGGGATTAACTCTGTAAAGAGGTAATCACCTCTAATAATTCTTTGTAGGTGTGTTCTGCTAAGCTTTAGTAGTTTTCACTGCTTGATCCTTTTCTTTTGACCAGCTATTATGAACTACAAAGGATCTTCTTCATTAAAATATGTATCTAAAGTTACTTTTTAATGAAAGTAGCTTCATTAATCTTCAAATGACTTGCCCCATCTGCTTTGCTTTAATTTGGCTGGCATTTACACAATGAGCTACAGACCAAAAACCAGACCAAGCCCGTTCCAGGATGCCTCGCTGCTGAGACGTGCTGTGAAATCAGGCTCGGTTCTGCACTGCCAGTCTGCTCACCCCGGCAATGTGCAATTTACCAGCTCCGTGAGGTCTCATTTGAACTCAGGGAAGAGACAGAGCATTTATGCACATGCACAGCATTTCCCCTCCAAAAGGCAAGAAAAGTGTCTACATATTTTGTCTGGCAGAAAACAGAAGAGAACAGCTTTGCATAATCACACTGCACTTTGCAGAAAGAAATCTCACTTTCAGAACCCTTTTTTTCCTCTCATTTATTTCTTGAATCAGCCATAATAGCTTCCCAGCCCAGGTAATGTTTCAATTATTTAAATATTCTTGCTATTTGCAGAAAAACAAGATGCTGCTGTCCTTCCTCTCAAAGGAGGACAGGAAAGAAGTAGAAAGTCAGGGAAGGAGAGGAAACAGTCTGCACCCATATGAAGTGAGACAATAGCACAAAAGAAAGGTGTGTTGAAGATGTCACTAGCCAAAATAAGAGAAAAGAGACGGGGAGGTGGTCAGGTAGGAGGCTAGACCTTTGTTTCCTGTGGCAATAAAAATGTGGTTAGGGACAGTGGCTCAGGGACTGGCAGGCTCATCAGAGAATGAGACAATGTACAGACACAAGTGGTGTCAGGACACATCACCTTGGGTCACATCTGGATGCACACTCCTCTGAAACCTGGGCTTCTCGGCCCAACATCTGGACTTCTCCCTAAGGGCAAGAACCAAAATGCTCACTCTTTCAGGGCCACATGAGAGGTGCTTGTCTTGCAGATGGCAGGTTTCAGCCTGAGGAAGCCGAAGGGGACTCCATGGGTGTGTGCCTCACTCAGCAGGACATCACAGACATCTTTCCCAGCCACCCTTGAGTTGGGACCACCGTGCAATGCTCACAAGAGCAGGTACAGAGCACAGCAAGAGAGAGCCTGACTCTGTGTATAAGCCAAATCATTGCGAAGCTGAAACATGCAAGAAAGAGGGGTATAGCAGGTGCATGTTCTGGGATGTTGGTAAGGTTTAACTCACTAGCAAGTCACAGAAATTAAGTGTCTTGCTGATAAGAGACCACTGTTTTGTGGCCTAAAGTGTCTGAGATCGAATTTCCATCCTGTGGCTGGACATTCTCCAGGTGGCAAAAACCAGAAGACATCAGCTAAAGCCAGAGTACAGAGGCAGTCAAAGCACTCAGCTACGGCATGGCTAGGAGTGACCAGAACTACTCCAGACGTACAGAAAGCAGGAGGTGCCTAAAGGAGCACACAGGGGCAGTGAAAATTCTATCCTTTCTCTTCTCTACTTTGCTCATGCCAGAGATCACAATGCAGCTCTGACCCTTCAGCTTTAAGGCCACAATTTTTTTATGGTTTGTTTTTATTTTAATACAGAGAAACCTTGAGTTGGCTCTGGAGACAGTTGTTGGCAGAGGCTAGAAACATAGATCAAGAAATGCAGGAAAGGCTAAAGCTGCTCCACTCCCAGTCATCTGGGTAGACAAGGGGATGAAAACTTATATGTCACAGGGTTTTACAAATTCTGTAAAAATATGACTTCTGGGAACTGGAGAAAAATAAGAGACCAGAAATGAGGCACAAGTGCCCAAAGTACAATGCTTGTACTCTTACACCACAGAAATGTGGCATGAGGGGATGTGACGTTCAGCTAATGAAGGACAAGTTCCTTCCTCTCACCTTGTCCTTACTCTTGATAGCATGAGTTTCACAGCACATCTCTGTCATCATCAAAAAACATTAGGAAAAGCAAGGGATTGCTTTTCTATTGTTCCAGTGCAAAAGGTGGGTTTCCTGAAGGCACATTTCTCAGACTTGCTTATGTGACTTTCACTTAAACTACTCAGACTTCATTGGCATCTTAGCTTTTTTGAGTGTTTTCTTTTTTCCTCCCATATATGTATTGGCTTAACACACTGCAGCTGTGATGTTGCAGATGGAAACTGTTTTGATAACTGATGCTCTGAAACACAATTTTTGCATACAGTTTCAAGCGTTGTTTAGGATGTTTGTCTGTCTATATCCGTATCTGCTTTCTCTTAAAGACTCTGGTTTAATCACACACAAAACAAAAAAACCAAACAAACAAAAAAAAAAGAAATTAAAATAATATCTGGAAACTTGGCTGAGAAGAATGTACTTCCTTGTCATACCATTTACAAATTGGATGCACAGAAAAGCAAGATGAGGTATCATTCTATTTCCAGCCTTCTCACTGACCTTAGCAGCAGCTGGAGGTCTATTATTTTCTCCCACACATCTATCAGCACACGTGTGCTGAGTATACCACCTATATAATTTAACACACAGGCAGCACTGGTACAACGGTGCTGGCACACAGTGCAGAACAATTGCAAATCAGGCGCTCAGTGAAATTCAGCTGGAGTTTTGCTAGAGGCCAGGACTTCACCAGCGGGATGCAGAGGGTAGGACATTGTCAGATACCAGCCTTGACAGTCCAGTTAAGTACGTTGCTTTCAGATTCTAGAGGGCCAAAAGTCTCCTTTTTCCATCTTTTTTTTTTTTTTTACAAGTTCCACTGGATTCATTGCTGCTTTTGTGCTGTCACCCTGGCAGCAGTGTGGCTAGATGGGGACATAATACGGATAAAGTGGAAATGGCCTTTAAATAGAAACCTACAGAAAGGTGCCACAGTCATTTTTTTTGTTAAAGACAGCACAGATAATACAGAGGCAATGCATAACTCTGGCCAACTAAATCTGGAGGCTGAGTCATTCAGCCACTTTTAAAAATTCATAATGATGATTGTTGCCTGGAAGAATTTCTAAAACGAGAGGAGAATTGTGTCAATGCCATCAGGTAATAGACACTGTGAGTAAGGTAATTAAGACAGTGCTTAACTTACTAAACGGCTCCTAATTTTCGGTGTAGTCCTGACGCTGCTGTTTTCTCATGTAAAAATCTAAAATGTTTTATTTATTGAAACAAAACATGACGGCTTTACAGTCATTCTGAGGAGTCAAACACCTTCTACCGCTATCAGGTGTTTCCACGTCTCAGAAATACAAACCAGGCAAGCCCCCGAGTGTGCTCTCACTGCTTCTTTGCCAAATCGGTGATTTTTTTTTTTTTTTTCTTCCTTAGAGCGAT
>WHYT01016439.1:393776-442503 GCA_009806455.1 Tetrax tetrax
CCGGCCCGAGCGGCGGAGGGGCCAGGCCGAGCCTGAAAGGCTGAGCTCCACCCCCGCCGAAACCGCGCAGCCCTTACCGGATCCGTTCACTGGGGGGAGCTCTTCCCGTTCCCGGTCCTGCTGCAGCGGACAGCCCTCACCCTGGCCCCGGGCCTGGCAGCGCGGGGGCGGCCTGCATCCTCCCCCCGCCCCGCGGCCTTTACCCGCAGGCCGCGTCCACGCTTGTCTCGCCGCCGCGCTGAGAATTGGGGCGGGGGACGGACGGGACACCCGGGGGGCAGGGGGAGGTCAGCGGGGTGCCTGCTGTGAGCCGTGTCCTGGCTCTGCCAAATCGCGTTTCGGAGCAGTTCGCTGCTACCGAGGGGAAATGCTGAATTTCTGGCTGGCTTGGGCTCATTTCTGAGAGACTGCGGGGAAGGAGAGCTATCTTTTTAGTCTTTTATTTACCCCACAGCAAAATACGTACTCAGTTTTGAGTAGCGCTATCAATAAACCAAGTAAAAAATAATAACTGAAAGGCATAGGTCTGCAAGATAACAAAAGCCTTGTGCTTTCAGCCAGGCCCATCGGAGCTGTGCCCTGTCTTGTCCCATTCTGCTTCTGAGGGAGAAGGAGTCTGTGAGAACTGCAGGGACTGTGTGTGGCTTTCAGTCCCTCTGCCCTTTCAAAGACCGAACGCGTAACTGCTCCCTGATAAATCTCAAACACAGCTAACCTGTGAGTGAGTCCTCACTGCTGCAACCCCCCGTGAATGCAGGCGCTGGCTGTGTTTAGCTTTGGTTGCCTCAAGCCTTTGAGTCCTAGAAGATTTTTCTGCTTTCGTTTTTCAGTGCTTGTCCTCAGGCCAGATAACGGCGCAGCTGACCTTTCTCTGACAGCGGTGCACGGTATTGATCTCGCTGCAGTACAAGAGGTGCAGCCGAAACACTGATAGTCACTTACCTTGTACAGTGAAGAACAGTGAACTTCCAGAAAGTACAAGTGCTTGTTCAGGAGGCTGATAGAGTAAATCCTTAAAAATACCTGCTGTCCATTGTGCCTCCTGACATTGGTTGTGCTGCAGCTGTGACTTGTTTTATTGGCTCGTTATAAGGATATAATGCACTGGGGAGTCAGAAGTATCTGCTGTCCCATAAATTGTGCCTTTAATTTTGTAACACATTACAGTTTAAAGGCAGGTCGTAATGTTCCCAGTCAGTTACCAAAAGGTAGGTCTCTAACTAAAAATGACTTGATTTTGTGAGGAGCTGAGGAACTTGCTTCAAATTGGGGCACTGAAAACCAGGCCAGTTTGAATTAACTGCTGGTGGAGTCTGGCTCTGAGAACACGAGCTACCATCTCTGAGTACAAGTCTTGCTTTTTGAAACAGTTCCAGGGAATGAACAAGCATAAAAATATTCCACACAACTTCAGGGTACTTATTCAGTGGCCCTGATCGTGTCTGCGCCAATGAGGAGCGTGACCTGAAGGCCTGCGCCCTGAATGAAGACACAGTACAAGTGCCATCTCCAGTGGGTGTGCATTTGCTTGACTTTGGACGTGGTCTGCAGCTGGGACATAAAATCTGTGCTCCACACGTTGTACAAGAGGAAAATGGGGGGTTAGGATAAGCAGGGGTCTGTTTTCTCCCCTCCAAGTACTCTTGCATGGACCGAGTAGCTAACTCTGTACAAGAAGTTGAATCATACCAGGGGCTGCTTAGGTTTTTGAACAGCTGATTGACCTGTGCCTTCCATTTAAGCATCTGATACATATTAGTACGCTATTTCCTTTCAGCAAATTTTGAGTTGCAGCATTGAGAGTTGCAGCAAACCACTTACATTTGTTTTAAGTTTTGTTCATTACTTATTTTTCAAATATCAGCGTGCACCAAAGGTCTGCAGGAGCCCATCACTTCTCAGGGAGAAGACGACTGCGAGAACCTTCTGATGGGGAACAGTCGGTGCAGTCTTCTGCCTACAATAAACTTTTTTTTTTTCCCCAGTATGTGGGCAACAAGGCAGAATGTCACAGAGATTAAAAAACAGATTGAAGCTCTCATTGTGTTTAAGCTGCAGTATATATTAGGATATGGCATTTGTCTAATGATGAGTCTTATGGCTGAGGTGTTAAAAAAGAATTAGTCTAGGCAATTTAGCCACCAGACAGCTATTGATACTAACAGAAGCAGTCTGATTGACTTTGAAAGTCTCCAATTATAATCCTTGCTATAATTATGGTAATGCTTCTCTCTGGAGCACTACTGAGCCTCCACTTTTGACTCATACCAGATTCCCACTGAAGTCAGCAGGAGCTGTGCTTGAGACGGGGCTCTCACAGGCAGCACTGTTTGTCTGAAAGTAAACAAGCTGTTCCTGTAAATTGGCTCCCTAATATGGACTAGTTTCCCCTTTGTATGGTAATAGCTCTAATCATGCATACAGCTTTTGCTTTGTTCTGCCACAGGAACAAAGTAATGTTTAAGGGATCAGTGGTCTGGAGTATTTTCAGACCTGTCCAGCACTGTAAAAGCCATAACTAGACTGACTTTTCAGGCTGGTAGATTTAGGGGCTAGCTCAAGTCTCTTGAGTCTCCATCCAGTAATTCACTATCAAGAGTACCCTGTTTGCCTGTAAATCTTCTCCTCATTAGTTTTTGGACAGACAAGTAAAATATCTTTAATTGATTTCATCATCATGATTAAAAGGATGTAGGTAGATTTACTGCAAGAGAAGTAAATACTCAGGTTTGTTGTGGAAAGCTTACACGAGAAAAATCTGTCTTCATCTCCTTACCTACTGCATTATATACTCAGGAAAACTCTGCGTATTGATTGTGGGTGAAGTTGTTAATTTCCTGGCCAGCACTGCAAGCAAGGAAACATGTTTGGGAAGCAGCTTTCCTTTTTTGTAGAAAAAGAGGAAACACAGACCATAAGCCGGGGAAAACCTGAAATAGCAAAATTCATGAGACTATCATTATTCATGTTAAGGTGCACAATGTGAGAGGAAGATCTTCATATTAGGAAGTTTCTGTAAAGGTTAGCTTGCTGAAAAATTGCCCCCATTATCTCTATAATCACTTGCTAAGCTGTAAAAACCATAAATCTCTCATCTTGCAAGCAGATCTGTGGAAGAGCAGTCCTGTGGAATTCTGCATGGCCCTCCCAGCCAAGTCAATCAGAGGACGGGATTAGGGCTGCCATCTCAGGCTGTGTTTGAATGTTGTATTTTCTTATTTCTAGGAGAACTGTGGTCTTCACCTCTTCAGCATTTGGGCATCAACGAGCACATATATCCACAATCAGAAGTATATGGACGTTTCTTCATGGTGAGTTTTCAGAAATGTTAATTACAACTGTCCTTAAACACGGTGTTCTACACTTTCCTGTGTCCTTTATAGTGCTCTGCTACATGATGGCTATGTTAACCTAAAGCCGTACCAGCGTTTTAATCTCAGGCTTTTTTTTACCGACTCCTGTTTCCAAAATCATTATCAAATGCTTATAGTTAAGCACTGAATCAGAATGGAGAGTATCACTCAAAAAGTTTTCCATTGCAGTGGTGGCTACAGCATGTTACCCTATGGGATTTGAGCACTTGCATACAGGAACAGTTTCTGTCTCCTGAAAGCGCTGGGTGGCAAGGAGTTGTCCTAGTTTTGCAGAGAGTAATTTGGGTATTAGCAGTAATACCACACAAGCATTGTGGCCTTTTGAAAGTGGTGTTAGGTGGGAGGCACAGCATGGCCATGGTTTCATAGTGAGCCTGGGGTCTTGCAGGACCTGGGCCCTGGGCATGCCATACTTTTGACAACCCAGTCCATGCCTTCTCTCATCAATCCATAACCATGCTGCACACTCAGTAGGAGAAATCCTCTTGCTGAGCACACATTAACTTCCTTCTGTTGGGAGGGAAACCAAAATTGGAAAAGTCAACTCATCCTTTTTTTCCTCACTTTACTGTTGCAAAATAAAAAAAAAAGTGAGGCTTCCTAATGTGCAGCTGCTTGCGTTAAGCAGGCAGTGACTGACTGTGTCTGTCTGAGAGGCGCTCAGGGAGCTCCCACCTGGAGGGGAGACGCCAAGTTAATCTCAGATTTTAACATTTCTGCTACCTGCAGCCAGCGGCGGGGGCGGTGGGATCCCTTTCAAGAGACACGAGTGTCATCTAGTGGTGAAACAAACCCACTCAATCACACCCCAAGGGCCACCATCTGCCCACTGGTTTCCATACAGAGCATTGGGTGACACATTTTGTTTCTGCTGCGCTTTAACACCCTAGTGCAGAGTGTATGTAGTAACACTTATTTTAACTTTTGTCCTTGCAGGATTTCTTTTACACAGCCTAATGGAAAATAATATGAGCCAAGCACAGTTAAGCAAGCAGCAAACACTAATGGCTCTCTGCCTGAGGTTTTCTGTCCCTGTGATGAGCTACAGAAAGGGTCTGTCTGCCTGGGGACAATGACCACCAGCATCAGACTTGCTCCCCAGGAGTTAAGTGAGACTTTCACGGGATAAAGAGCTGGTTAAAACTTTATTTACTTGTTATATGGTGTAATGTGTCCATCTCAAGAATGGTCATTCAAGATCTTTGCATTTTAGAGTAGGTTTTCTCCTAAATTCTTTTGCCGCTTTTCACACACAAATCCAGATTCATTAGTGAATCAGGACAGAAACATAGTCATTGTCTTTTAATCAGTCAAATACAAAAGAAGAAGCACCGTCTCACCAGCTGAGACAGTAACAGAGCACAGTGGGGAAATACTGGCTGGTTATGTATAATTTTCCTGATTTGCCTTTCTGGCAGTTCATCACAGTAATTGCAATGCAACAATACCACCTCAAGGTGTTGTGCTGGTCTTCTGAGGAAAAGCAGACTTTCAGTTTTAAGGAAAACACCAAGTGCTAAGACCAGAAGAGTTGAGTAGGGGCTGGTGGACAGAGAAAGGAGAGCTACATGGCCTTGTAGCCTTGCTTCTACCATGGGCAGTGTGAACAGAGAGACCACAGCATGTTACCAGCCTTCCCTCCTGCTGGAACAAGGTCAGAGGGCCATGCCAATGGAGAACAGACTCAGGCCTCTCCTCCCCCTTTTAACTCGACTGCTTCTCTGAGGAGGAGTCACGCTCCAAAATGACTAGTGCCCGACGACCCTTTGGAACTGGCAAAGGAACAAGTGTGGCTGGTCCCTCTGATCCCTGGGGCCATGTCATTCTGTGTGTGTCTTGCCAGCAGTACAGTGCCAGAGAAGCGCTCCTGTGTTTAAGAAAAGGCACACTTCTAGTTTTGCCCTTGAAGCTGTAAGCAAAGGATGCTCTAATTCCTTCGGAGGCAGAAGCCCTCCTTTCCCACCCTTTCACCCCTTCTTACAATTGTCCCCAGCCTGTCTCCTGGCTCTGTGCTGTTTCCTTTCTTTGATGCCGGATCCTTTCCTGTTAACTAGACACTCCCGCATGGCTCTGCATCTGTCAGGGACTGCCCTGCTGCCTCCTGCCCAATTGCTCACCCTGTGAGCTGTGGTAGTGCTAACCCTGCTGCCAGCAGCTGGTAGGACACTGAGAAAGATGGATGAACCTGTGACCCTGGGCTCCCCGATCAGCACTGTCCTCCTCCTGTGCCACTCTCTCCGTGTGCTGCGCAGAGATGAACACCGCTAATCCTAGATTTGCTGTATTCGCCGGTGCCTCCTATATTCTATCCGCAGTACAGGACACACTAGTTTGTGGTGAAGCTTTTGAACCAGCAGCCTCAAATGGTGCCCCTGGCTGCTTGCTGATTTGCTCCTGACCCCAAAGGCCCCGTGGTCACAAGGCCCATGTTGCCAAAATTTGAGGATCCAATCAAAGCCTATGCCACACAGCATTTTCTGCTAGAGCAGTCCTTAGGCAGTCACGCCGTGCACATTTCTTTATCCTAGGGGTGCATGCGAGCGAAAATTAAAAAAAAAAAAACAACAAACCCAACCAACCTAATAAAAACCACTGAATCCCTTTGCAAAGCTGCCAGCTGGCTGCATAACAGCCTGCGCTGGGCAGGGCTCAGATCAGCCAGGTAGTCGGGGGCTCTTGGCAAGCCAAGGGCAGTGAAGCGTATGGGTCCTTCCCCTGCGTCGCTCCTCACCCTCAGCCACAAAGGGAAGGGCAATCAGGAGCCACTGACTCCTGCTGTTTGCCAGCCCGTCGGCCTCGCTCTCCCGTTCCCTGTAAAAGCTGACCCGGCGCGGCTCGCACTCGCTCTTTCATTTGTCAGCCCGCCTGCGTCAGCAGTAATACAGGGAGCTCAGCTGCTCATCATCCCAGCTGATAACGTCTCGGGAGGAATTAGGCAAGGCATGCTGGTAAGAGGGAGAGAGAGGGTTTGAGGGAGAGTAATCACAGGCACAGTGATGGGAAATAAATGAGACCAGAAAAAAAAAACCAACCCAGAAAGGGTATTCTCAGGCTAGAAGGGAGTGTATTTTTAGGGGGATGAGGCTGTTTCAATCCCAGTTGTGGGAAGCCATGCGACCAGCAGCAGATCTCTCCCTGGGATTTCAGCAGGGTTGGGCTCAAGGCTGCAGTGAGCCCAACTGGCAGCTGGCATTCAGCTGTGCTGCAGAAAAGCTAAATGGGTGGGCTGAGAGGCTTGGTTGTCCTGGTTTTCACACGAGATGTGGCAAGAGGCAGGGGAGGGCTTGCAAATGCTGTTGGATCTCCCTGGGCACTGTGCTGGCTTTCCCTCTTCTGAGCGAAAGCGGGAAGCTTTGCTTGTAACAGGTGGTCAGTTACACACCTTCCAGCTGAGATTTGAAGCACTCTTTCCTCAGGAGGACAGTGCTAATGAGGAGAGGCCATGCCACAGGTGGTCTGACTGAAAGCAGGGGAGGTCCTGGCGATGCGAGGAGCATTCGCTGTGCGGCAGCCGACTGCAGTCCACTCCATGATACCTCCCTCATCAGCAGAGCGAGCAAACAGAGTAATGTATCAAAAGAAAGCATACATTTAATCAATTCCTGTGGTGCTGTAACAGTCAAATTTAATTCGAAATTTTAAATCTGCTTCAGCATCTTACCCACTGCTAGCACCAGAGCAGCATTATTCTCCTTCTCCCAGTCATCCCCCAGCAGAATGTGTCTTTTCACTGAAATTCACTACAGATTGGGAAAATAGTGTGGCAAGGTCAAGGGTATTTTGCAAAATCTTTATCTGTGTAGCCTGAATGGACCTGGCAGCAGAACAGATTGTGCTCTGAACTTGGGGAAAAGGGTGAAATAACTCATCCCCATCAGTTATGCTATTTGTATGTGGGAGCAAAATTAGGCTGATTGTCCATCTCCAAATGCTGCACTGACCTCCAGGCACATGGCATCCAGAGTGGCAGTGCCTGGATTGTCCAGTGGTGTGCACCACATAGCGGCTGGGCTTTCCCAAATGCCATGAAGTAAGCCCTGTAGGAAAGGTGTGTGTCCAGAGTGCCAGCACTGGGCTGACCACAGAGCTATGGACCAGAAGTGTCAGCTTAGAAACCTGCCTTTCATGGATACCAGGGAAGGAACATGTATGAGAGTGCAGAGGGAGCATTTTTTTTGGTTGTTTGTATCAGTGTTTTATCATGTCTGCACATCTAGAACTGACTACTGTAATAATTTATGCCCATGTTTTGCTTTTTTTGGATATGCATTTCATTTTGGACATATATATCTCCAAATTTTCTGCAAAGTTCAGCAGTAAATGAGTATTTAACAATCAAAAAAATTGCTTCCTGAACACCCCCCACCCCCTTTTTTTTTTCTTCTTGCTAACTGGCCACCAGTAGAAGCACGGTTAGAGTGATGCTGAAAACAAAAGCTTTAGTTAAGATTTTCAGAATGACTGAGGGAGAATTGTCATGGGAAAGGTGTCTGTCCTCTGCATATGATATGCCCCAAAAGGTAAACCCAAAAAGGGAACGCCTTGGTGATAGAGTTCTTGGCCAGTGGCTACATTTGAATATTCAGCTGCTGTGATGGCAAAGCCTCCCTTGAAATGAATTATTTTGCCTGACATCATGTCACCAAGTTAAATTGCATTTCATATTCCTGCACAGAAATTATCCCATACCATGTCTTTCCTTTCAGAACATGCCCGGAGTAGGCAGGCTTCCTTTGCTAATAAGTCTGAGAGGAAAAGTATAGTTTACACAAGTTAAAAAATGTCTGAAGGACGGATAATTTTGTCAGAAAGCACTTCATGCCCTTTAAGGGAAGATCATAAGCTATCGTCTGTTGGCTGGCTCATAAATTACCAAGCCAGAGCAAGTCAGATTATTCTTCCATTTATAAGAATATTTAAAATTAAATTCATCACCAGGGTTTGCACTTTATTGATTGGTTCTCTATAAATTATTATGCACTGCAAAGCCTTTCACCAGGGAATGTATCTCTTTGGGTATCAAGCAGAGTTTTGGGAACAAAAATATTGATGACAGAAGTAGAAAGAAAGTTATGTTCATTAGAAATGTCCCTTGGACTGGCGCCAGCCTCAGTGCCTGCATTTGGCCTCCAGCTGTTCAGGGTTTCTGCTGCCTCTGGAATGTGGGAGCAGGGGACTTTTTCACCCAGCCAGCAGGATAACCATCTTCCCTGAACTGCAAAAGTTTTTCATCTTATGCAGTGAGGTCTACAAATAATCATGTCAGCTTAATGTTATTATAATCTCTGTGTTGCTGGTCCTTATTTGACTTCAATTTTGTTTGGGAAATTCAAAAGTCAGTCTGGCCCCTCCACAGTCGTTCAGCCAAGCTTCACTTCATTACCATCTTTGGGAAATCTTCTGAAACACATCTCATCACCACCTAGATTTACCTTGTTCCCCAATTCTACCCAGCTGAAGACCTTTTTTTGCACAGTGCATGCGTGTCCAGCACAGCTTTTGAAGTGATTGGAGAGCAGGTTCCTGCTTTGCAGGTCTCTGCAAGAGCTACAAACACTTTTCTTCTTTCATTTTAGCAGATTTTTTCCCCATAGAGCTTTGCTAGCTGCTCTTGCAGTAACTGGATGTAAATGCAGAGACCTGGGAGTAAGGACCTTTGTTTTCAGTCAGACCCCACAGGTTAATTCCCCTTATAAATTAACCACCTAAATTATTAACACCAAACTAATTCCATTCAGTGAATTCAGGAATGCATGGGTGCTCCTAGAGAAGCTGTAACCAGCAGCTCACAGATGGAGCAGGCTTTGGTGCCGCAGGAGTGGATTTCATGGCAGGCTGATCCCAAGACTCAGAGAGTCAATGAGGCTTCATGGTGACCTAACCGCTCCTCCATACAACCTAGGGTCTCTTTGGTTTGGAAGAAACTCTTGTCTAAACACTTCCTTAATTTCCTGCTGTGCCTCATCAGCTCTGCTGCCCGAGTGCTGCATCCCTGCTGTGCCCCAGGCAGCGATGTGCCAGCCAGGAAGGGGAAACCTCTCTGGGACCTCTGTCCTGACATTAGCTCAGAAAAAAAAAAACCCTCAGTCCTAGGACAAGTTAGGGCCTTCCATGAAAGCTGGGCCTTTAGCAGAAGAACGCTGAACAGAGAAAGCAAGCGATGCCTGGTGAAGGGACCACACAAAAAGAAACCTTGCCTCAGGCTGGCAGCAAATACAAAGTGGAACTCAGAGGCTTCTGCCTTGGTATCAAGGTGTATTTTGAGCTGAAAAATCCCAGCTCTGCATTAGCTGCTGTGAATAAAGAGACTGAGAGCAGAGTTAAATGATGAGAGGCTATTGATGAAGGGAGAAGATGACTGGGTACAGGCTGACAGTCTGAAAAGCAGGCTTTTGCAGAGGCAAGCAGCGGCTGGTACAGCATCCACAGGGACCAAAGCAATGCCCGCCATAAGCAATGCAGTGAGGATGGGACCAACTGCTGCTGTCCTTCAGTGTCACAGGACCAACATGCCCAACAGCTTCTGCGTAACCAGCACAGTGGCTTTTGCATCCAGTTTAGGCAGGGATGCATTTGAGCTTTTCACCCCAGCAGTCAGGAATGCCTAACACTGCTGTCCCTATCTAACGAAACAAGCCCTTTTAAATATGTTTAAATATCCCAAGGTGCAAATTTTCTTGAAATCTGTCTATTGCATCTCTGTTTGCTACCTGCAGGACATCACGGGAAGCAGTGCTTACAGGTCTAATTGGTGTCCATTTGTAGGCTGCTGGATGAGTTAACAAATTGTCCACCATGCTCACTCCTTACTAACAGCCATTTATTCTCACTTTATAATACTAACCAGACACCAGCAAAATTGGACCCTGAGATGTCTGGAGCCAGTCTATATATTTCTGTCTATATCTTGGTTTACATCTCACATATAGAATAAATTGCACGTCAAACGTGCAAGGTGCAAGAATAAGGTGGGAGAAGTGTAATCCGCATTTTACAGGCAGGGTGCTGAAGGAACAGGAGATGGCATGAGTTTCAGATCGTAACTCAACTCTGTGATAGATCTGGAAACAGCCTAAACTTCCAGGGTTAACAGGAAAACAATCCCTTCTTCCTGGAATGGAAAGAGGGAGGCTAATACTCAGGGATAAATAGGATTGTACCTACTGTACAGTACTTGTAGTATTAAAATAACCTTAATTCCCTGCCTGAGACAATCTCCCTGCTTTTCCTTCATTTTGCATTCAGTAGTCTAAAGCAGGAGGTGTGACAGTTATTTTTTATATTTTTTTTAATTTCCTCATTTTTGCAGCAAAACCTACAATAAATCAGACTCAGGAGCTCTGTGAAATTTGCAAAATCCAAGCCCTACTCAGCTCCAGGCATTTTTACATGACGCATGCACTCATCAGTGCTCACTGCTGTTGTTTCTCTGCCAGTCACCTTACCCAATGTGAAGATGTGTCACAACACTGAGCAAACATGGAAACAGTCACTTTAATCAACCATATTTTCCCCATCTGGTAACTTTCCTTTAACATGGTAGTCCAGCTTTCACACAGATTTTACAGAGAGAAAGTTTACAAGCAATAAAAATTAACAGCCAGTATATATGCAACAAACAAATCAACAAAACCCCCCTATAGTGTGTGCCTGAGTGGATCTAATTCAAACTGTGACTAAACGGAGGTTGCATTTCCATGAGCTATTTTGCCTGGGGATGTGCAGTATGCAAAGAGTGCGTGATTCATCTCAGCGAGAACCAGACCAGGGGTGACAGAAAGAAGGCTGGAGGACAAGCACAGGAAACCAGCCGTAACAGGAAGGGAAGCCACGCAGAGCTGCTCTGCAAGTGCCACAGTGCCCATTGCCCTCAGAGCAGGAACTGGGCAGGGGAATGAGGGCCTTCCCTTCCCTTGTGCCTGTAAGGAACTTAGCCTTCTCCCTTCATCTTTGCCTATCCCTCCCCGTAATGAAAAAATACCAAAGCAATGGGGTTAAGTGCTGGCCGAGTTCGTGTTTCCAAGCACTCTCTCTACTCTGCCTCCGATTGCACTGCAGTTAGAGCTCCTCCATGCACATTTGAAGGACGTTTCTGTGAGCACTTCTTTCCCAGGAGAACAGGCAGTCTCTGGGGATATAGGGAGCGGGCGCCTTGCTAGAAGTAGTTCTCTCTGTTGTCTGGTTCATGTGCTATTAATGCAAGGGCATCTTTTCCACTGGCATAGATAAGGAGTATTAATGACAACAGAACAATGAATATCTGTGCAACCAGAATCTGACATCTTGTATTTGTCATGCCCCCAAAGAGCTTGTTTACAAATTATAAAACACTTGTGTGGTGAATGGAATCAGGCTGTGATCATTTGTATGTATGAATGATGTTTTAAGGTACAGTCGTTTTGCATCTCGTTCAAACACTGCAAGGATGGATGTTGGGTGAAGGGAGGAGCATATGTACATTCTGGTTCAGAGAGGCTGCTCTTCCCATCCTTCAGTGTGTCTGGTTAAACTCCCCCTCCTCTGGTTATTCACTTCCAGTAAGACTGTTGGGAAGAAGAAGCCAAACTGAACACAGCCCAGCATCTGAGGACACAGTGTTTTTGAAGTTGGCTGGGAGTGGTAGTCTGTTTTCCTAACAAAACAAAGATGATGTGACAGCTCTGCCTGTCTCTTTTTCTCCATTTTCCTCCTTCCTTCCCCTTGCCCTTCCCCTTCTTTTTCATCAGCTGCATCACCACAGTCAAATTTGTCAAAGGAATTGAGGGATTACATCTCACAGGTACTAAATTCCTACAGTTTTTGCCAAAATCAGATGCAGAGAAAGAGACCCTACCAGTGCCTGCATTGAGGGAGAGGCAGGCTTTGGCCATTGTCTTGCAGTCTTGGGGCAGCCCATTCACTGCCAGTCATTACATACACTGCTCCCAGTTGCTTCAGTTATTTGCTGCTTTTTATCCAATCAAGAGGCCAAACACAGGGGAGGTGGTGGGATGGGATGAGGCTGGGCATGGCAGCAGGATGGAAGGGGGACACAGGAAGGGCACGGAGGGGTTGCAGGGATGCTGGGGCAGGAGGTAGAAATCTGCAGCAGGGGTAGAAGTGGAGCTGGGGCACTGGAAGCACTGCAGATAGGACTGAGGATATTGCAGTGTGTGTAAGTGCAGACCCCCTAAAGTTATTGACAAGGAGAAGATAGAATCCAGAGAACAAACGTCTGCCTGTAATATGAACTCATCTTGTCTATTTTCTGTGCAGAACTCCAAGTGAATTAAACGCAATGAGTCAAATGAGATGTTTCACAATTTATATTTCCTGTAACAAATTGTTTCTAAGGAATGCAATGGAAAGATATTTTAAGAGAAACAAGGGAGAAGAGGGGAGAAATTTGAGTCTCCAAACCAAGGAAGGATAAGTATCTACATTTAAAATGTTCTTTATTTCCAATTCTTTGTTCAACTGCTTAACCATTTCCTTTGATAAAATACACTTGACTAATTGGTATAACTTACTTTGTTTATAACAGTGAAGGGTGATCTCAAACTCCATTAAGAGATGCTTTGTGCTCTGTGGTGATTCCATGATAAAGTGGTCTTGCAGTAGCTACTATCCAGCTTGTGGTCTGGACTTTGTGAGAGTAGGGGAGTACTGTTTCCTCTTAGCTGCTTAAGCAGTTTTGAGAGCTAGCGATACCTGATGCCGAGTTAGCAGAGAGGAATGTCATATGGGCAGATACAAACAACTGTCTCCAAGCATGAAAGGACTGGGAAAATATATACGGCCCTGGGAAATATTTATGGTCCATGAGGGGAATACTAGGAAGATAAAGCAAGAATTATTATGGCCAGAGCAATCAGGAGTTATATGACACTGATCTATGGGAACCTAGGCTTTCCCATTTCCCTGCCGAGGAAATGGTTGTTCTTGCAAAGTTTGCTCTCATGGTGACTGCTCTGTTTAGTTGTATAGTGCCCAGAGGGTCTTTGTTTCCCTGATGAAAGGACTAAGGGAAGAGAGTGGGAAACCACTAAAATTCTTAACTGAGGAGTCCTCCTGGTATATGCTTATATTTTTGCTCAGTGTATTGAAATATACAATGTTGTTAAATGCAGAAATAAACTACATTGACAAATTTGACTTCAATCCCTTCACCTCTATTGTTCTCTGAAGATCAACATGTAATGTACATGTGATCCAATATGAATTTCATCAATACAAATTTAATTGCCAACTTATTATCATCTGAGACTTTTCTTCATCATGGGATATTTCAGCATTAAACTTTGCAGCCCAGCTGCTGGATGCTGGATGAGGAATGCTCTGAAACGGTTGAAAATGCCCAGTGATCATCTCCTTCAACTCCAGCTGCAGACTCAAAATAGCAGAACATTTCAGAACGGCTTTCTTTTGTGCTTCTTTTGTTGGTGATGGTTTAGGTGCAGCTGAAGCAGTTGTGCTGTGTCTGGACAGAGGAAACCGCAGCATTTTTGCAGAGCAGGCAAGCTCCAGGAAGTTGTCTTATATTCCGTCTTGGTATTGACTCCCAAACTCTCCCATTCCCTTTTCTGATATCTTTTTGTTTTTTTTTTCCCTAAGCAATCTCACAAACAACAGGCTTCCTGAGAACTGATAAAGATTTTCATGCTCTTTTGACTGTGGTAGTACTATACAGTTCCAGTTTGGCTTATCAGGGCAAATTCGCTCACCTTCATTTACTGCTAACCCTTCCAAAGATAACAAGGGGAGACAATAGTTTTTCTTTTCCTGATGCAAAAAAAAAAAAATTGTGAGATCTACCAAGGCATTGACTTTCTCATTCTCTAAACCCTTTTTCTTTTTTTCAGCTGGTGATTGCTGGCATATTGGAGAGTGGCTGACATTTTGGGCTGATGAGTACCTCACCCAGCATGAGGAACTACTGTTATCAATTCACGCAGGGGCTCAGCTTATTCTAGAGATTAATCAGCTGAATATGAATAGTGAGGGTGATTATCACATAAATAGCCAGCTCTCCGGTAAATAACTAAATCATTTATCCTGAGATCTGTTAATTAACTTTATCAAGAGTGGAAGATTAATAAACACCTAAGTATCTAGGTGCCAGCAAAATAATAATTTTTGCTTATAATAATACCAATCCTCTATGAAATCCCTATCTACGTTTTTGACTTCAAGAAAAACTTGAAGAAAAGAAAAAGTGTTTTCTGTTTTTCCCTTCACTTTGCTCTGGTGCGTGACCTTTGAGCAGACATGCAGGAGCTGATGGGAATTCAGAGCTGCCTGTTTGCAAAGTCCTCTTCTGTAGGATGTATTTCAAGCCCATCTAGTTCACAAAACTCCTGAGTCACTCTACATCTGGTGTCTGAAATTGTCTGTGTGCAGTACCGAACCAAAGTGGAGGTTAGGGCTGACACTCCGGTGTGATCTTGCAGATGCTCTGACTCAGTTTTGGAGCTTGCCCAGATGCCTGCATTGGTCAGAAGAGCTCTTTAGCCTAGTTTTCTGTGAAGATGAGGCCTGGATGGCTACAGGTTGGCCACTGATTCTGCCCGTGCTCATTGTCTGGCCAATTTCAGCCAAATTTGCTGGAAACATGGAGCTCACAAAAATTATAGTTTCCCTATGCTTTCAGAAATTGTTAGCCAGGGCAAGAGGTATTTGTATGTACGGCCTGCTGGGAAGGGAAGACAGCTCTAGTTTTCTTTTGCAGTATTTCATTTTACTCACAAGCCAATTAATTAAGAAGGAAGTAAGACAGTAAGTCACAGTAACTTTTCATCTCCAGTCCTAATGTGTACCAAACACCTGTCCTTCACAGGGTTGTTGCTCCAAAGTCCAATCCTACAGCTGTGCCATCTTGCTTTGAAACATTCACGGCCAGGTTGGACGGGGCTCTGAGCAACCTGATCTGGTTGGAGATGTCCCTGCTCCTTGCAGGGGGGTTGGACTAGATGACCTTTAGAGGTCCCTTCCAACCCAAACCATTCTGTGATTCTATGATTCTGTGGGCTGAAAATGAGGCCCCTGGAGATGTTGCTCTGTATGAAGGTTCTCAGCACTGCCGTTATGTGTTTCCTTTGGATCCATGTAGCCCCAGACCTGACTCTCTTATCAGGACAAACAGACAGAGTCTGTGGCTCTTCCCCTTTTTCAAGAGCTGCTCTGAAAATTCGTTCAGAGTCAGCTGCATGTGCAAGTCTTCCTGTGGTTTTAGAAACAGCAGCAGTGGAGCAACATTTAATTTGCTGCTTCTGCTTCTTAACCTCGAAGGAAAAAGGTGGTAACTGTTAATTGCATCACAGCATGCGCATGCTGGAGAGCACAGCAGTTTGCTCTGACTCTTGGTGTCCAGGGGCCAGCCAACCTAACCAGATGCAGACCCGAAGAACCACGTGTACAAACCTAAGCCCAAACTGCACTGCCAAATGTCTGTGTTTATCGTTCCTGTGGATTTGGAGGCAAGAAATCATTAACCATCCCTCAGAGCTCCTGATGCTAATGCACACAGATATAAAAGATTGCGGGAATGCTGACATATAGTCACTGGTGAGGGCGATTACACACTGAAGATGTATGTGTGGCAATTCTTTCAAAAAGAGCCTGAAGCTGTCCATGTTGCAAGAAATAGGTTGCAAAATCTGTTTTTGAGGCCCCGATCTTTTATTTTTAAGTTATGCCAGACCTCAGGGGTTTTATTTGTTTGGGGGTTTGATCTCTTTTGTTATCCAACACCAGCTGCAGGGTGCACAAGGGAGCAAGCATTTGTCTGCAGGGGAAGGATTTTGTGTGAAAGGCTGCAGGGCTAAGGCTCCGGGGTGAATTCTGCAAGGTTACAAACTCTTGCTGTTGCTTCTGCCTCAGGCTTGACCATGTTCCTCTCTCCCCTTCTCTCCTCCTTTCCCCTCCCTGCTCATCCTTTGCCAAGTCTAAAGCTGTCTCTGTGAGAGGTAAGAGCTGTAAAGGTCTGTGCTGCTTTATAGCAGTTTGCAAGGAAGCCGTGATGATGGAAATACAATGAAAATTGGACATATTCTAATTAATTTCAGGAAAAATTGCCATCAGGAATGCAGAGTATTCCCCTGGAAAACATGCTTTTAAGGGGCTGATTGTGTGTTTGTCATTGTCCATGAAGCTTTTATCAGACCATGTAACAGCTTTAGGGAAAGCTTGTGAGGACCGTTCTCGAATAGGCTTCCATCAGAGACGGAGGGGTGGGAAGCCAGCTTGGATGCTGAGAGGCAGTCTGTTGCATTTAGGAAATACAGCGAACAGCCGTATAGGAGAGCAAAAGAAATGGAGAAAAAACAACAGGGCTGTCTGTTTAGTGGCTCAAAGGCTTAGGGGCACCTCAGCCAGCAGAACTCAGCAGTTCCAGACTGATGAGTCCTTAATCATCTCACACCAGTGAAAGCTTTTCTGCAGCAGGACAAATATAAAATAATATTTCTGTGCATAGTGAGAGAATCTAGTAAAGTATTTAGGCCAAGCTACAAAATGAAGATCTGAACCGGGCTGGTGACAGACAATAATAAGGTGCAACCTGCAGTTTCACTGCTGTTCATGATTTTTTTATTAGTAAATTCAAAAACTGCTCCTATGTGAATTTGGGAAGTCCATTTCAGATAGCATCTCAGGGTGGTGTGGGACACTTTCTTGGACTATCTTGCCTGCCTTAGGGCTTGAGATACTTGTATTTAAAATGAGTCTCCTCCTTTCCCCTCACCCCTTTCCAAACCTAGAGTTAATTTGTTCCCACACCTCCGTTTGTGTGAACAGATGCCTCCATCTCTGAGTTCACAATTGCTAGCTGGGAAGTGATTCAGCTACTAAACAGTTATAAGTGAGCAGGGGAATAATCACTGGGTATTGCTGACATCTGAAGAAATAATCTTGTGTTCATGATTTCGCTAGCAAATGAAAAGGGACAAAAATAGAGGCCTAAGCTGCCTCAGAGCGGGGCCACATCCACTCTGAGGGTGAGCCCTTCTGCATGCAGCACTGAACCTAAGCAGCTGGACAATGTCCCCGCATGGACAATGCTGCTGGCTTTCAGCGCAGGAAGAGCACTGAAAGAACAGGATCGGCTTGGTAGCTATGGGCATTGCCTCCCTGTCTTCCTACCACGGTCTCCTACCTCACCCCACAGTCCCCAGTTGGGAGGTTTGACTTTTAAAAGAGCAGTACCAGCTCCATGAATGGTTGCTACCATGGCAAATGGATGGAGCCACCAGGGATGTGGGGACGTGTTACCCCTGCACCTGGGGGAGGTATTGCAAAGGGCCAAGTGCTGCCTTCAGTGCAGCCAAGCTCTGCTACAGAAGATGCCATGAAGGAACAAGAACCAACAAACAAAATATCACAAACTCGTGGGTTGTAATGAGCCAACAGAGGGTGGCAAATGTTTCTGACTCACTTTATGTTGGTTTTTTTTTCTAATCTCAAGAATAAGCAGTCAGTTTTTATAGTCTTGAATGGTTTTTGTGCATGCAGTAAATGCATTGGATTGAGTTTTAAGTGTTGAGTAGTTCCTAGCTTGAGTAGTTTCTTAGTCAAAGTAGCTGAAATAGGTTTTCACAATTTATTAGTCTTTGTAGATGCGGTCTCTTCTTTTTGATTAAATTCTGTTCGGTTTTATAAATAGAAATTTGAGGATTAAAATCACACACAGGTATTAGAGAAGAATGTCAGTCTGCTGATTCTTTCTGTGTTGCATAACCTAAAGTGCAAAAGGTTGAATTCAGTGAACAGCCAAAAATAAAACAAAAACTTGTGCCAGAACAGTAGCACCTCTGCAGCTTACTGACTGCTGCCTTGTCTTTGTATTCTCTCTGCTGCAATATTCTGTTAAAAGAAATAGACAACTCCAGTTAATAGTGCAGGGGCATAACTCAGAATCTGTGTTCCTCTCAGGCTGATAAATCTAAATTGCAGACTCAACCATCAAAATAAAAATAATGAACAAAGACTGCAGATCTATCTCCAAATTCCTTTATCTCCGTGACGGGCAAAACTATGATCTAGCATCGAAGTACTAATGTGTGGTGGGACTGGAACCCCACATCTGAACCTCTTCAGGCTCCCAGGCCTTAGCTTTTCTATATACTGCTCGTGAAGTGACCACAACTGTGGAAGAAAATTCTAAGATCCACTCCTGGGTACAGGTGAGACTTTCCAGGTGAGAATGTGTTATATGCTTACTAGTCTTTGTCTACTTTGAATCCATCATACAGCTATTTTGTTAGGCAATAGATATTAGGACTGACCTATTCACTGAGCTTTTTTTTTTTTTGCCTCTATATGGAGAAATGGATTGGCATAGAAATTAGAGAAGGCATTATTCTGCTGTACAAGTTCCACAGAAAAATTCCCACTGTGCACAGATAACACTGCGTGTTGCCACTCATACTGCAGATAGCTATCTGCACAAGAGCCTGGTTTGTATCACAGTAATAGAACTCCTTGTACCACGACTTCACTGATTTCACTCCTCATGCAAAGCAGCCAGTAGCAGTCCTGTCACCAGATTAGCAGGAGATCCACAGGGAGTTCTATTTCTGGTTAAAAATGATTATTAGTTTTCAAGTGATAATGATCATGATAAAATCCCAGCTATAATTCATTCAAGAAGAAGGAACTCTTTCAATGAGTAAAAATTATTACCAGTACCTAAAACCATTGTGACTGTTCACCAGTTTCTTGTTAATGTAATTCGCTGCGCAATGATGTCCTGCAAGCCAACTTTAAACAGGGTGGATTGACAGAAGTGAATATTGGTAAGGAAGGAGACATGGACACATCTTACCACTACGAGCAGTTAGGCGAACTACTCTAAATGTTACCACAGAATAGAGGTTTCGAAGAGTAAAGGATTCAAATGTTTTGGTTCAGGAATTGCTGAGGATGTCTCTGTCATGTTTAAGATAGTATTGAAGCTGCTCGGTATAAAAGTGCCTCTAGAAAGAAGGAGTTTTCTGTGAGGAATTAAGAGGACAGTTCAATTAACAAGCATTTAACTTTGTTTTTTGTCCTATTAAAATATATTTTAAAATTGTAATTATGAATCAGAGGTACCATATGCTCCATCACAGAAATGAAGATGTTGAGATAGACTCTCCTGATAAAAACTGAAATAAAGCTGGGAAGACAATTAAAAACAAACTGTAGAACCTGAGTTATGTATACCTGTCTCATTAATAAGTCTGGGCTGGATTTTATCCAAGTTTGGGTATGTAGCATTTCCTGCATTCCTGGGAGGAACTCCAGAACCATTCTCCTGGATCTCTCATGGACCAGTTGGGGTGCCCTGCCACAGTTCAAAGCTTCACCAGTATCTATTGTGGTTTTGTGGGCAGAACTGGATACTACCCACTACATCCTGCTGAACAGACCTCATTTACCCAGTAAGCCTGTGTACAAACTTCAGAATTATAGTTATGTTTTTTCCCAGCCCTCTAAGTGATTTCATGGGCTGGCAATCTGGCCTGAATTTTTGAAGTGCCAGCACAAAAGACATCCTGAGCAGCATGCTTGTCATAGGCAACATCATAAATGAATTTGCAGGTTGCACCAGGCTGTGAAGGACTGTGGATATCCTGGAGAACAGGATTAGAAAGCGAAATTTGAAAAATGTGATGAATTGAAGACCCTCTTCACAATGACATGAGATATGGAAGAGTAAGGTGGGCTGAGGCAGAAATACAGGAGTGCATATGAATTGCATGAGTAGCAGCTCTCCAGGGATGAATTCTCTTAGTGATTCCAGAGGGTAACAAGCCAACTAGGAGTCAGAAACATCACACTAAAAAGAAAAAAAGCATATTTCTTGCTGCAGTGTACTTACTGGAGCACAGTCTGGAAGACAGATGAATTAACCCTTGGCTGGATTGGCAGTGGATGTTCAGTAGGATTTACTCAACTGGGCCTCTTTAAGCATCAAAACCCTCCCTCCTCTCCTGTTCAAAAGAGCAAGCCAAATGAAGAGAGAAAGTGATAAACAGATATGAATTTTGTGCATGGCAAATAGTGCTGAAAAGGGAGAAAGTGAAGCCAGAGATAGAGTTATTTCCTCATTTACCATCAAACTGATTATGACAGTTCAGTCTACCTCCCAAGTTCCCTTTTCCAGTCTGGAAGGAAAAGCAGACAGTCGTCTTTCACATTACCAGATGGAAGCAGCAATATACACATACGAACGTTGGCCCAGAGTCAGTTTTGCCCTACACCCGCTGGAAGGAGTTGCAGAATTCTCATTGACTCAAATGAAGCAGACCCAGAAGAAGAGGTTACTGCATAAACCTTTTCCAACATATTTGCAAGCTAGCGTGCATGGCTACATAGTCAAAGGCTTTCTTCAATGGGATTATTAATTTCAGTCTTCTCTTATTTAATTATTTCATATAAACTCTCTAACAGCCTCTCAGTCAGGGCTCCAAAAACCTGTGCCAAAGCCTTCAGTGAAATCCCTCTTTGGCAGCCACAGCTCTCAGAAATTTGCTTGCTATTTACCTTCCCACACTCACCCCTAGCCACCGCCGTGGTTCTCATAATCTCAGAATTTGGCTGTATCACACAAAGCCCAGCACTATACAAGCCCAAAACTTGTCCTTAATCTTTGAGGTAGACGTTGCATGCAGTTTCTGCTCTTTATTTTCTGAATTTTTTGTCTCAGCCTTTTTAATTTACATATGTTTAGCTCATCCAAGCTTTGTCATATTAACACAGAATAAAGATTAGACAAGTAAATCTGCCTTGCTTGCATTTTCTGCCAGTTTAGGTCTAGCAGACTTGGTATGATGATATGATAATGTTTTAGAATTGGTGGTAGTATTACATAGTGATGCGAGCCCCACAGCAAAGGTCTCTATAGTGTGTAAGCTGTAGACGCTACTCAGCCATCTGGGGTGGCAGGAAAGGAACATCTGAAGAAGAAGTAAATCGCATCTTCTGTTTGCAGCCAACCCACATCAGCCTAGCAATAGCAGGCTGAAAGGCAAATTCTTCTGGACTGCTAAGAAATACGTGATAAAGCGTCGTTTGCATGAGGATTTGGTTTGACTCAGCAGGTCTTGCAGCTATACTGTTTGCCCACACTATGATGTGGTTTTTTTACCTTCTGTTTTTCTTAGGGGTTCATCTTTAAAATCTTTTGCACGAAACTAATTGTGGCAAAGTGAATGGTAGACAAAAACCTTTCCCCTGGCAAGAACAAGGATGATGCAAGTATGGAAGTAAACTTCCATATGTAGAAAGGAATGCTCCATCAAGCACATTTTGATTGAAAAATAACTGATGACTAGATTAAAAATCATAATAAAAGCAGCTAATGTGCCTGAACATGAAGGCTGTGATCAGGACTTTGGAGACTGGCACCTAAAATGGTTCTCAGCAGCATCAGTCTCCATTGTGTTGGATCCTTTGGGACTAATAATTGGGTTTTACCCTCCTGAGACTGGCAGGCTCAGTGTACATAACAACTAGGATTTTTTTTTTAATTTTCTAAAATGTGACAGCTTCTATTCCAAATAGCTGACCTCAGACGCTGCTGCTTTGAGTTTGTCTGCAAAGCTCAAGGGCCCTGCTTCCATCTGGAAAGGTAGGTGTTCAGTTCATCGGGCCCAGAAAAACACTTAGAGAGGTGGCAAATTGGGGAGAGCTATGCAAAGCTTTCCGATGCTTTGTGTAAACATGTAAAGTAATTTAAATATCCTACAGCCGTCAGGGCGATATTTAATACAAGACTCTGCTGTCTCTCAGGTCCGTAGGAAAAAACCTGAGGATTTCTTGGCTTCAGAAGTCATACTGGAAATTATTTTTACCCCAGAACCCCATACAATGTCTTAAAAAACCCCTAAGAGCAGCTGTTTTCTGTGAAAATATATTGGATTTTGGAAAAATTTATTGCTTAATTATCTATTATGGAACCCTCCCAATATGGTTATAGCGGGAGTCAGCAGATGGCACTGTTACTCATTGTGATAAAACTTCCTTTTACAGCTGTGCAAGGCTTGCTACGTCTTCAAATAAATTCTGCATTGCTGCTCATTTTCCAGTGAAATGTCCTTGGCCAAAACTAGGCATTGGCTCGCCGCCTCACCTATCAAACCAAAGAAAATACTTGAGACAGATCTGGCCTTAGAGAACTGTTCAAATTCCTGAGAAAGGGGTTGTTTGCACGCTGAATACCTCTGTTGCAGGAAAAAAAAAAAAAAAAAAAAAGAGCAATTGAATACTTTAAAGCAAATAGCCATACTTTTTGTCAGTGATTTCTCCTCTGCTGGGAAGTTGATACTTTTAAGGATATTGGTACATGTGCCACATGGAGTCCATCTCAGAGCCCACGAGCACTGATGGAAAGGCTGGATGGGCAACACGAGACCAAATGTATGCAAAAGCAACCTGAACCATGCAAATCAAGGGAGTACTTCAGTTCTAGTAGAAAAAAAAAATATTAAAAATACATGGTCATCAGGTCACAAAAATAGGGTGAAGACGGTAGTTGAGATAAAGCTGAGGAACTTTAGAGGACAGGGAGAAGGCCTTGGAAACAAGAGGAGACTCAGCAGCGGGAAAATGGTGGAAGCACTTGAAAAGCTGAGGTTGAAACACCTGTGGAGCATTACAGAGTCAGCAAGACTGGAGGAAAATGAGAAGGGCTATGACAAGTACCGCAGTGGGGTGGGAAAGTGTGCCCAGAGGAGGCCAGCAAGGGAAGGTCCTGGGGCAACTCAGTGGTGGTTATTCATGTCCCGGGAAGAAGCAGCACTTCTCAGAAGACTGCTGGTCCAGTCTGAAGTATTTACCTCACTGGTGCCATGGACTGAAAGCAACAGCACATAACACCCAGTAATTTTCTCGATAATTGCATCTGTCTTCGTTAAGGTTGTTTTTTTCTCCTAAGGGTCTTGTAAAACCTCTGTGAACAAATTCCATTTGTCAATGTTTTGCTGGTGTTTTTGGCTTCTGTTATTAAAATTGTGACATCAGTCACTTCAATCTGTCTGTTAATGAGGAGTAGGCACACAGATACAGACACTTTTTGTCTCAGAGCAACTGTTCCTAAGGTGAAAAGGATTTTACTATTTGACTGAGGCTACGTAAACCATCAGCAGGGTCTGTACCTGGTGAGCACAAAATTTTCACTAGGATGTTCCCACCTCACTTCAATTATTTTGGTACATGCAAATCCATAGAGATCCAGGTCCCACCGGAGGCAATTTGACATTCAGCCAGGATTGAGGTCTGACGGGCAGCCCCAGCTCCTTACAGCTGTGAGCCGTAGCTGGGCCAGGTGGAGCAGATCTGCGGGCTGGGGGAGAGCTAATAGGGCTCCTTCTTCCTCTCCCCTCTCATTTAAAAATATCTCTCTTGCTGTGTTTCTGCTTTTGTCAGTTAATGTCAGCATCTCATCCACAAGATATAATGTAGAGTCTCTGTGCCCTGCGGAAATTTGGAGAGTGCATTCTTTCATCAGCATCTTCACAAAGTGCTCGCAACTGGGTGAGTTTATGGGCAATTAAGAAACACAGAGCTCTAAAAATAACAGTCTATTTATAATCTATTGTGTTGTCACTGTGGTGGTCACAGTTTTCTCTGGTTTGCAAGATATGTTGTAGGTTTTTTGCTTTTAAAAAAAAAAAAGACAAAAGTAAATAAGGACTGCTATATATATAATGGTTGACTTGTTTAATGTTATGCTTTAGGCCCTTGTTTTTCTTGGATTCTGCAGCCAAATTGTTCATCAGCTATAAAATTTATTACATCAAAAGGATTTAAACAGATCTTTAAAACTGCAGGAGGAGCACAGGCTATATTCTCAATCTGCTTGCAAAAAAAAAATCTGTTGCTTGCTTGTTGTCTGTCCTAGGTTTGCCTGCACTAGTCAATATTTGTTCCATTGTTAATTAGGGCAGGGGTGGACAATAAAGAAAACTGGTAACATGGGCTGAGCTGCCATATGAAAGGGAAGAAAAATACAAATGTATAATAGACTTTTATTTTTATTTACGTGTTTCTGCATCCAAACTATTATCTTCTTACATTAGCTTCTCTGCAAAGTTTTGTTTCACTGCTAGCTGAATTAATGAGAGAAAACTATGTCCAAGGCATTAAGGAGTGGGAACTGGATGCTAGAGAGATCAGACTACTAAATTATAAGAGGAGCACTGCCGTACAACGTGCTGAGCATATGTTCAATAAGAGCTGCAAGACTGAAGACCTGCTAAAATCATTTGGAAACAAGTCACTTGCATGGCTTCCTTCATATGCCTTTAGGCAGTTGCATATTTAAACTCTCAGCATCTCTATCCACACTTTCAATGAACAAAGAGATACAAAAAATCCTTTTAAAATCCTATTCAGTCAATGTGCAGTTCTGGGTTTGTATTCCTAACTAATTTTGGTAGCTTCAGTATTTTTTGTTGAAAGAAATGCAGTCTTCCTGTGCAAAAAGGAAGAGGCCACAGTCTGGAGGGGTGGGTGGAAAACACGCATTTTTACAGTGAAGTACTATTATAAATGATTCTTCTGTATTGACTTGGATGAGAATTGCAAGGTAATAACGTTTAAACCTTCCAGTCTATGTCACAGAATCATAGAATGGTTTGGGTTGAAAGGGACCTTCAAAGGTCTTCTAGTCCAACCCCCCTGCAAGGAGGAGGGACATTCCCAACCAGATCAGGTTGCTCAGAGCCCTGTCCAGCCTGGCCTTGAATGTTTCCAGGGAATCTTTTTGATGGAAAAGCCTGATTGTCTAGCAGTCATTTGCTATGACCTAGAGCGTTAGGAATTTTGAGACAATGGAGTGTATCCCTCTCTTCTTGTTATGCTTGGATTTTGGACTTGATTCTTTCAGCCTTGTAAGGGTTTCTTTGGTAGCACCCAAGTCCAACTAGTTGTTTGGCCTTTTATCATAGCCACCGCCTTATGGAGTCACTCAGGGGGAATATCTGCATGCAGGACAAGAGGAATGGTTGCATTACTTCAATGAAAAGTTACTAATTTCTGGATTGTTATTTGCTGGGCAATAAAGAGTTATCAGCAAGGCTTTATCCAGATGTATATCAGATATCTCCGGGTTAATTTGCAGGGTTCAGGGCCAAAGCCAACTTGCAGTTTAAAAGGGAGTCCTTAAATCATCCTGCCACCTTTTCCCTTCCCATATATAAAGAGGATAGGACATAATATAGGTAAAAATGGTTATGTAGGAGCTCAAGACAAAGCTTTTGGCTGTAAGAGGATACAAATGAGAATCTAGTTCTTCAGCTGCAAGGGTTGTCTGCACTGAGCAACACCTGCCTGCTGGAGCGGTCCAAACTAGCAGGTTGAACGGGGTCAGTGCTTTTGAACTTGATTTTGCTGTTCTCCACCAATGTCTCTGGATAGCACACCATAGCTGGCTGGAGTCTGAGTGCTACGTACTGCCAGGAGGACTGTTGCCTCCTAGACAGGGAGTCCTTTCTGGTGAGGACCTGGGACACCACAAAACTGAAGGAGACAGCTCCATCTGTGAAGTGTGGAGGCCTGGGTCTAGGGTGTGTAAAAGCCAGGAGCAAGTTTCATGGACCTTCAGAGACTTTTTCATTGAAGCTGTGCTGGCAAATACATCTGTTTCAGCACTGGTAGCCCTTTTACAGGCCTGGCATGGGATTTGTCTCCTTCTGTCAAAGTCTCTGGGATTTCAAAGATGCTGTTATTTGGAACCAGGGAAAGTCAAGGGCTGTCTCATCTAATGAGAGACAGCTCAGGAAGAGCCTTTCTGAATAATATTCCAGATGTCTCACAGAGGTGTTTTGTAAATTTGGGAAAAAGTCACAGGCCTTCACTCCCATTTCTGTTGTTTTGTGATTCAGTCCCCTCCTGGGGAAGGTTCGTTCACAGCCATTCTGTTTGGCATAGACTTGGGTCATCAGATTTCTTGCAAACCTCAGCCTAAGGGGATGTGATCCTGAATCACTTCTTTTCTGCAGAAATACCCAAGGATTGTTTTTAGAGAAGAGCATGGTGATTTTTACAGGAGAGGCAAGCGGAAGAGTTGTCCCAGGCCATGTTTTGCCGCAGTGCTTGGTTGGTCAGTCTGTGTAATTTCAAAACTGCTGATTCATTTCCAGACTTTGAAACTAGTGACCCCAAAGAAGGCCCTTTTCTAACTTGAGGAACATTTTTTTCATGGTATGTAGACAAATGACATGTTAATGTAAATTGTCAGGCTTAAGCTAGAGTTAATCTGATTTGCTGTATGGAAGGCAAAACAAGAAAATTCCTTCAAGCCTATTCCTCAGATTCACACATTAGCTCCATCATATCCTCTTTCTGTAGCTGCCAAAATGTGAGCAGTGGTCAGAAAATGTGCTTCAGGACGGGGAGCGTAACAGCTAACAAGAGCAATACCTGACCCATCCCTCTGCAATCTAAGCTAGGGCACAAAGGCAGCTTTGCCAGAGCACTTGCCAGACTTTCTCCTTCTCCATTAATGCTTTTGAGTCAGGGCGTGTGCAGAATTCAGCGAGGCAGAAACATTGCCACTTCTGCCTCTCTCTACATTTTTCCCCTCTGGGGCAGCTTGCTAATGGAGAGGGGAAAGGGAGAAGGGGCTAGGTGGAAATTAAGCCTATGAGTCAGATAGGGGAAGTTCATTACAGGTCACACGGTTGTATACCCTAATTGAAAAGGGCTGGATGCGTTGCTAGTGAAAAAAGTCTCTCATCACTGGGCAGTAATATGGTATTGTGCACCTGCAGAGGAGATCATGGTACAGAAGCCATGTTTCTGAAATGAGATTAAAAAGCAGGTGTGGGATGCAGTAAAAGCATGGAATGGGCAAGTTACTTTAGAGGTATGGATGTCTGAGCTGGTGTCTGTGCATATGTGTGTGGGTTACTTGTATGAGAACAGGTTCACCTGAGAATAAAGAGAATTCTTAGATGTGTCCCTTTGCTTTTAGTTTGAATTTCATGTCACTCTAGAAAAATGTGTAGGGACTCAGCTGGTTCCCTCAGAATGTGAAGAATACATGAGCTGCAACTCTGCCTTTAGGTGTTTCCAATTACAGAAAGTACCGATCTTGTAGAATCACCTCTTAGCTGCTTACAGGGAAGCTTCTGGATGGATGTACCCACTTCTTGATCTAAACTCAGCTTAATATCTGATTAAGAGCTACGTTTTGGAGTAGAGAAAAAAAAAATCCAATAAATTAACATCTAGTAGATTACTCTTCTTCTAATTCTTAAATGTGTATATTAGCTACCAGAGAAGCAAATACTTGCAGCTAAACCAGCTAAATGTGATAGATCTGTCTTTGGAAAATTATTAAGGTAATTTAAATTTAAGCAAACTACCACTGGACCTTGGTTCCAGCTATCAAATCCCATTTCCCTATGCTTTCAGGTTCTTGTAATTTAATATTCCAGGGTGTATGTGATTTACCTAGCAAGAAAACCTATACCTGTTACTGAGATTGATATCTAAGCTGTTAATGTAGGGTACAGTTCATGCTTTTCTGAAAACCAAATGTCTGCAGTATATTAACTTCTGAACAGGAGAATTCCTTTTCACTGTTCCACAACCAACCATGTTTAAAAGGATGGAAAAATAGACAGGAAAGGTGGAAAGGATGAAACTTTGAACTTACTGTTTTGGAGAGAGTATCACTGCCAGATGACTCAGAATTCAAGCTGTTACTCACTTTGCAATGCCAAGTGAAAGTCAAGTACTAACTTCAGTGATGTGAAAGAGGAGACTGAATTGGACTGAAATGCATTGGCCAAAAAGTGAAGTGGACCTGTTTAGTTGTTTGCCCACATCCCATAAACTTTCTGGGCTTTCCTCCAAGGGATGCATCCTGTAAAACAAAGATGGAGCAAGAAAGAGAAGACATGCAGGGTCATTTCCTACAATTTTTAATAATGAAAAGTAGTTTGAATTGTCTATTGGCCCTCTTCCATAGCCTGCAGTTAACTTAGCCAAAGCATTAAGTATTTATCTGTGAACTTAAGAGTTCTGACTAGACAGTATGATGATGCCCTAAAAGGAAGGAGATCTTCTAACATAATTTCACATTAAATTCTTGTGAATTACCTAGGGAAACGTGGTCTTTAGGAAACTGAGTTGGGTGAAAAATTTATTATCTCCAGATAAGCTGCTCTCTGGATGTGGTTATCAATGTTTCAACTTCAAAATAGAGGAAGATATTAACTTGGATTCCTCATATGAAAGGATGTTTTGGAGCTTGTTTTGTTTTTAAAAAGTATGAAGTAATAATCTGATCTCAGCCCTTGGAAAATAGAGCAAAAACCTCTGAGTTCATTGAGCATTTTACTCAGTGAGCTTCAATTGCAACAACAGAGGCAGAGATCAGATGCTAGGAAGAAAGAAATCAAACAAAACAAGAATCCAAAAGTAAAGATAATGAGCTACTGTCATAAACTTGAGAAGCTGTGTGGGTCTTTAAGAATGGGTTGGGCAAACAGACAACAATCAGTCAGAAATTACAAGACTGAAGATGGACCAAGGCACACTCTATGTGACTTCATAAAGTCCTTCCTAACCATCTTGCTGTACAGTGCTGTAACTTACGCATAGAGCTTACATTTGAAAAGCAACACACACAGATTGCCTTCATGGAAAGGTTACCTTCTAAATGGCTGAGCTAGAAGTGAGGTCTTTTTCTCCTAAGAAAGTGGAAAATACTAAATTGATAATGATGTACTGAGTAATTCTTTCCACTGCACCATCAAATTACATGCTTGCATCTGTCAGCCATATGCCATTCCAGTCTTTCCTGTCTTGATTTCATTAATAGCACTGGGCCAAACCAGGCAGAATTCCTGTTTGTGTAGGCAGGTGACCTCTCTCATTAATAACTTCTTGCTTTCTGTTTTAGTGAGTATAATCCCAATAGTTTGACATTTTAAAATTGCATACTTCATTAATACATACAACTTAGAGTTAGTTCCTAGGCGGCAGAAATAAAAATGCGCTGTTTCTTTTCAGTCCTCTCCTTCTTGGACCTTACAGAGACTCTATTTATGCTTTGGTGTTCCTGGGTTGCTTGTTCTGTACCATGTCCTGCACAGTGGGGCTGCAAATCCTAGGAGGAGCTGTTGTAGTACTGACAGTGATCTCGGCTGATGTGAATGTGAACTCCATGCTTTCTCTGAAAATAATTATTCTAGTGAATCAATCCTCTGCTGAAGTGGTGGCTTGACCTCTCCACACTGAGTTATTCCCTTAGAAAACTCTGTGGGACGCATAGGGGTGGCTGGTTTTGTAAGACTGGATGACAGTTCAGAGATACAGGAGGTAATTGTTCTCTGGCAAAAAGAAAATCTCAGTGGGATGGATATGCTAATAGACCTTTGCTGCTATAATGAAAAGGCACCTACATGTGTGCTGCTGTGCCCAGAAAGCTTTTGGTAGATAAAGCCCAGGCTGTCTGATACAGCTAAGCAACCTGGGTATGACTGCAGTTTTGGGACAGGGAGTGGGGGTTATTTTCTTTGAAATGCTGAATAATTATCCCACCCCATTTTATCACCTTGCTAAGAAGGCACTGCAATGGGGTTAATTCTTAAACTTCCTCCCAGGGGTTTCTCAAGTTTTTCTCTGTGCCCATGAATATGAGCTGGAAACCCTCAGGTTCCTTGTGAAAACCCTTGTGATGCAGGCGGGTAGAGCGGTGATGGCCCCATTCGTGCTACACCGCTGCGAGCCGTGGGGAGCAAACAGGCCAGGAATAGGTTTCTGGTTTTTAAACACTTGGAAAGTGCTGGGAAGCGGTAACAAGGACAGAAACTTTGACATGTACAAGAAACAAAGTGGTGCACTGCTGGAAAAATTATGGTGCAATGAGGAAGTTCTTTATATTTATGATCTTTTTCAGAGGGCTAAGTCATGCTACCCCAAGACACTTCCTCCCCTAGTGGAAGAAAAGGGTTTGGACCTAACTGAACCTCATTCATCACAGAGGATGCCAAGTCAATTTTTTTTTTTTTTTTTTTTTTTTTTCCTTCCCTAGTTATGTTTAAATTATTTTATTTACTGAAAGGGCTGCTTTTTTTCCCAAAATTATGGTTTCCCTGACCTGTCTTAATGTTCAGCATAGTTCTGTGGTTTTATAGTCTCTTCATGTTAACTTTACAGTAGAGTTAACATGGTAGAATGACTTTGTGCCAGAGTCTCTCAACATATTTTATTTTAAAAAAAAAAGTACAAAACACAAAACAAAACATTTTGCTCTCAAAAGAAAAGGGATGCTCAATCATTTCAAGACTCATCTAGCTGATGTGGAGGTGAGTTGTTTATCTTTAGGAGTATTTTTAGAAAAGACCTAGTCTTCAATTGTACTCAAAACAATTTTTCTATCCTTTCTCGATTCTCAGTTCCTCCACTGACAGTGTCTTTTCCCAGCAGCAAGTCTCTGGTTAACAGAGATTTACAACCCTTCCCCAGAACAGAGTAGATGCTTGGCCCTCCTATCTAAATCTCTGTTTACATATGGACTACTTCTGATTTGAGTATCTTTAAGCTCTTTGAGAGGCAATGGTATTATGTTTTCAATGTAGATCTCAGTTCTCATCTGGATTTTATTTGTCTTTATCCAGAGCCATTTTTGCCAAGAGGAAAATGTTTACTTCAGATTTCAGTTTGTTGCAGGAATCTATGTAAAAAAACTTAACAACAAATGTCACTTCCCTTGAAATTAAATTGCCCAACTGTTGTTTACTTTGCAAAAAAAATAAAACTTCCGAAGGTAAATATATAAGTTCTTATCCTTACAGTACAGCTAACGGATTTTGAAGTCTGATGTAACATGGTCAATTCTATTTCAATCAGTTCCATTTCAACGTTTCTACTTAATACAACCAAACTGGCAGGAAAATTTATTTGATTATTGAGAAAGTAAAGCATAATCTTTTGGATTTGTTTGTTTTGGGGTTGTTTGGTTTTTTTTTCTGCCCTTAAACTAACAGATTAAGTACTGCATCTACACTTTCTGTTCATGAACAGTAGATGCAGGATAGAGTGTGAAGACTGCCCTGAGATTAGTCAGGCTGTCTCTGGGATGGGAAGACGTGAGGCTAAAACGGATTCTTCAGCTCTCTCAAGCAGGGGAAAAAAAAAAAAAGATCAACTTGTAATCCAGGGTGTATACTTGTATATATGCACAGCAGTACCACTGGCAGCAAGCGAATCCCCTTGGATTCCTTGCCCGCAAGGCTAGGAAGAGGCTTTGAGTAGCTGTCTTGCTATGAGTCCATGAACTCTTTTAGGTATGGACTTCCAGCCTTCTCCAAGTCTAGGTGCTCTTCTGTGCTTCACGGTATAAGGGAGGAAACAGATTTCCTCAGAGCAGATTGCTCATGGTAATGGAGGGAGTGACTGGAGTAAGATTTTGTCTACATGTGAAATTATATTATTTTTATATATTTGTATATGTGGGAACAGGGTAAATCACTTTACTCAGGCTTCTACAAGTGCCTGTAGCCTTAAAATTTAGAAGTGAACCAGTAATTCATACTATTTCTGAGCTGCCTCAAAAAGTATGGATTTTCTGCATGACTTAGCCAGAATATTTGTATTCAAGTGGCATGTAAAAGGATCATTCATCATGTACAAGTAAATGCCAGACTACATCGTATAAGATCTACAAAAAGCTCAACACTCTTAATGGCCTCATATGCTCATAAACTGAGCTATATTAATTGGCTGGAGTTTCCCAAGAGCAGAAAAAGGAGCACTGGAAAGAAGGTTCAGCTGGGCTAGTATTGAGTCAGTGTCCAAAAGGCTCAAATAGACACCGAGATAAATATGGCTGAAATGAATAAAAGATTTTTAACGTCCTCTAATGAGATGAGAGAAAATTGTAGGGTCCTTGAACAGAATCTAGACTGGCTTTTTTTTTTTTTTTTTTTAAGGAGCAATAATTAAGTTTTGTTGGGATGATATTTGTCCTGGTAAATATATGGAAATAAAATGTATTTCTTTACTTCAGCTATTTAATGTGGCGGTGTGTGATGTTATTCCTGAAGTTTACTTGATTAGCTCGGACTGAACCCATTTTGCTGCAGTTTGATCCATTTATGAAAGTTTGTATATTATTGTTTCACTGCAAAGTAAGCAGTGGAAATGTTAATCAGCATAAAGACTTCAGTCTCCATCACAGTCAGGATTTCTGCAGGATCAAATTTGTCACCAAAATCACTGGAATGTGTAAGTCATAGACAAACACAGCTTCTCTTACCCACAGCTTCTCACTGGCTTTGGAGGAATCATTCATTTCGTAAGTGGGATTTCTAGAAGATTACGGAGGGTGGTAGGAATAGTCGACACCTCCTTTATATCAACAGATCATGTAATGCTCATCAGCAACAAAAGGAAATGCACTTCAGGCTGCTTATCTCTTGTCTCTTTACTGCATACCAGTGATGCACCGTTCACGGCTGCGTAGCTGTCTCCTGGAGTGGGTGACAGCTGTGCACCCAGCCTTTCCTTGGCCACATCTGCTTTGGGCACATAGCACGTGTGTTATGCAGCACATAGTCTCAGGTAAGCCTTTGGCCACTTTGGGAGTTGACAGAAAAAGGCAAGCAAGAAATACACTCAGCTGAAAAGGAGTGTAGGCTGCAGACTATCTGTAGGTCACTGTAGAGTTCTACTATAGATGCTACCTCAAATGCAAGAGACAATGGGAAATTGAAAACATAGTTAATGAAATAGTTGTTAATACTAGAAACATGCCTTCCTAGTATTTCATGTCTACAAATACTAAAATGTTCCTGAAATTGACAGTTCTTCTAGCCTTTGTACATGGAACACGAATGAAACAAAATTGGCTTTGTTTCCTATAGCCATAGCTTTTCCTGCACTGAGAAGGCTGCAGATGATATGGCAATGGGGAAGAGAGAGATTTCAGAGCTCCAAGCAGAGCAATACCTGAGTGAAGGGCTGCTGTCATTAGACAAACTGAGGGGAAAGACCAAAGGGTTTGAGCAACAGGGCTTGCCAGGATGCTAGGGCAGGAGCGCAAGAGAAAAATATATGGGATGGGAAATGCAATGGTAGCATGAAACTTGAGTACAGATTGATGGCAATGAAAGAATAAGGAAGTCCTTTACCTTCTCCTTCCCATCCTACTCCTCCCCCTCCGCTGACTCTTTTCTTTGATGGAAGTGTCCTGTCTTCTCCCTTGACTTCAAAGGATATCCATGTGCAAACTGACCTGGCCAGGATCCCTGGAACATCTCTAGGTTTAGAAGTGTGCCTATGCGTTTTTGATATGGTGCTATTTGACAGGACTGTGTTAACAACTTAGCAGTATAAACCATCACATTCCCAGGAAAAATCTCAAGCATTATTTAATTAATGAGGACAGAAAGCACCAGTATCCCCTTTCTGAGACTCTTTGCTGGATGTTCCTGGGGAGCTGCAGTGAAATGACAGAAGCTCTACTGATATTTAGCTACTGAAAAATCTGCTAGTTAATTGCCAAGAGGAAAGCACAGTGAAGCAATTATCTCTTTGATTTCAAGAAATCTCTCTCCTTTTAAAATATCTTCATCTGTTACATGAATGCTTTTGTAGAGATGGTATGCAGATCCATAATACCCCCTCCTTGAAAAGCTGTTGGTTGTGGTAAAAAGTGTCCATATTTATCTTGAAATCCAGATAAGCTATTATTCTGGATCCATAGTTTGGATGCATCTGAATTAACCTAGAAGTGAGGTGCTGAGACCCCACCTGGAGTACTGTGTCCGGCCCTGGAGCCCCCAACATCAGAAGGATGTGGACCTGTTGGAGAGATTCCAGAACAGAGCCACAAAGATGATCAGAGGGCTGGAGCACCTCTCCTATGAGGACAGGCTGAGAGAGTTGGGGCTGTTCAACATGCAGAAGAGAAGGCTCCGGGGAGACCTTATAGCAGCCTTCCAGTATCTGTAGAGGGGCTTATAGGAAAGATGGGGAGAAACTCTTCAGCGGGACCTGTTCTGATAGGACAAGGGTAATGGTTTTAAAATAGAGGGAGGTAGATTCACACTGGACATAAGGAAGAAATTTTTTACCAGGAGGGTGGTGAAACACTGGAACAGGTTGCCCAGAGAGGTGGTGGATGCCCCATCCCTGGGAAGATCAAGGCCAGGCTGAGCAACCTGATCTGGTTGGAGATGTCCCTGCTCCTTGCAGGGTGTTTGGACTAGATGACCTTTGAAGGTCCCTACCAACAAGAATTATTCTGTGATTCTTTCTTCAATTTAGTATGACAATAGAAAAGAGACTACAAATCAGACTAAGGATCTATCCTAGCTACTACAGTGGCCACAAATGGAGGCATATTAAAAAGTGAAAACAGTGCAAACATGGGTAACCCCTAATATTCTCCCAGCTGCAGCTTTTACTGTCTTAGGGAATGTTGTATAATGAACCTTTATCATTTTGTTTGCTCTTAACCCGGCTCCAAATGGCTTGCTTTAATGCTTCATTTATTTTACTGGCAAAAAGTGCAAGCAAGCAATCCCTTTTTAACCTATTCATGAGCTTCATGATTTTGTAGACCTCTACCGGCACCCCTCTTTGGTCATCTGTTTTTGCAGTCTGATTCTGTATCTTTACTCTTTGTTGCTTCCCACGTCTGAATCTGTTCCAGACTCCTAGAAGAGATAAGAAGACCACGCATAATATGATCCAAATGAACCATGGTATAACAATGGTCTCATTTTGTTCTCTGTTTATCACCTAATAGTGCCTAAACTTTACATTTTTAAGCATTGCAAAGCATTGAGCTAGTGTTTTCTTGGAGCTTTTTATTGCATTTATAGTTATATGTTATGTTCCTATTTCTGTTATAGTCTCAGGATACCGCTTCTGAGTGGTGATGGTCAGCTAACTGGTAAGGACCATCATTTATATATATGTGAAGCTGGGATTGTGCTTTTTCTTCTGTGCATCCTTTATTACCACCTACACTGAATTTCCCCTGTTATTGTCCATTCAGCTATCTGATCCTGCTGTTTTTCTGTTGGCCCTAGTCCTTAATAACTTAACATTTACAAAATAAGAAAACTTTCTCACTGCATTGTTCAGCCTCTCTCAGGTCCTTCACCAGGATGAGAACCAGCATGAGTCCAGGTAGAACCAATAGCCAGCAAGAATTGGCCATTTACTTCCAAGCTCTGTTTCCAATCCTTTCAATTGATTATTTGTCTGTGCTAGCACCTTTCTCTTTTATGCTGTAGCTGCTTGTTTCTACCGCTTTAATAAGATACCCTTTGGGGAATCTAAGTAGATATCATCAGCTGGATTTTTTTTAATTGAAGTTGCTACTTACTTGCCCACTACAAACACCAGATCAAGAGGCTTGAGGTTCCCTTGAACCTGTTCGTTAAAAATTTGTCACATTTGTCACGTTCCTCAGGTGCCAATGCAATGAGAGGCCATGTACTATCCTTGGTAATTCAGTTATTTCATCCTTGAGTTCCTCTAGAGCTCCTGGGTGAATACCATCTGGTCTTGGCAGTTTAAGTTCATTTTGTCAATTTGTTCTATAACTTATTCTACAATTACTTCAGTTTCAGAGAGCTCCTCTGAGTTGCTCATTTTGTTTTTCATTTTAGTTTTGGTTTGTTTTTTTTTTTGTTTTGACATGGGAATCTTCCCAACTTCTACCAGAATTAACAGCAGTGTAAGAAATAATGTGTCTTCTCTTCATAGGTTTCTACTGTTACATTATGATAAATTGACTCTTTGTAACCTTTGACAGATTTTCTCCTCCTTATGTACTTAAAAGTAGATTTATTAGTGTGTCTCAAAGTATTTTTTTTCTGACTCACTGCATACTTAGGTTTTAACCTGCAGGAGTTCATGATTTTTTTTTTTTTTTTTTATTCAGCTCATTTGGACACCCCTCTTCACCTTTCTGAGATCTGCCTCTATTAATGGGCCATGCAGCAACGTTGAACTCCTTTTGCTCCCTTTCTCAAGGATTTCTTGGTAGATGGTATTTATTGGCCCCATGCTTTCAATATAGTGGCTTTACACAGCTTTGAGTGCATGGATATACTTCTTTTAACTATACTTTCTCTTTAACAGGTTTCTTTTTAATTTTACATGGAGTATTGACTTTTTGCAAGTTGTTTTTCTGCTGTGAGGAGGAAGAGTTTTTATTTTTTTTCGGCTGAGTGATTGTTAGGGATTCCCTGCTTTTTTTACCTTGAAACTTGTTCTAGATGTCAGCAATAGTTATGTACTCACTTAAGACCTTTGTGCACGCACTGAACACTGAAAAAATTCCTCCATATGTGTGTTTGATGTATGTGTAAAATATACATGCACATGAATAAAAGGGAAATTGTGTTGTATTCTGAATCAGTAGCACCACATGGGATGAACTGGCTAATTCTGGATCATTTTTATGACTTCATGTAATGAACGAGTTCCTAATGAACTTGTTCTATAACCTTTTGATGTTTTTCTGTAAGTCACTCCCATTGGATGGCAGTGACTGCAATGAGCATTTCAGAGAGCTCATAGTTGCTAAGCACCAAGCAAGCCTTCAGTAAAAAGGAAAAGCTAAGTGTGAGAATTTAAAAATACACAAGAAATTATTTTAATCCCTAACTGCATAATTTGCTTTGAAGCTATTTGATTTTGTCATTCTAAACCAGGCAATTAGGGAGAATAGTGGTCTAACCTGAGCTTTGCTTCCTCTGGTTGTATATGGCATGTCTTGGAGCATATCTTTAGGGGGATCTTAATGTAAAGCAAAGGCTATTTGGTGAAGCTTCCTGCTTATAAATTAACAATTTCATCAGTTACTAAGAAACACAGGCAATATTATATGCTGGTAGCAGCTCTTTGCATGTGGGCATCCTGAAATATTGCCATCTATTTGAACCAGTACGGTCCTGTGCAGTGGCTTTAAGGCTAATTAAAACACCAGAAGAGTTGCATCCAAGTTGTAAATGTAATTATTAAAAGTAATTAAAACTCCTCATTGTCTATCTGCTTTCCTAATGCTGCGAGTTCGGCTGACTTGTGGGCACATTCATGTGTACTGCACGGATAGCCTTGTCTTCCTGTGAAAGGTGAGAAAAATGCCTAGTAATGAGATGAGTAAAGGAAGACATGCTGTTCTCTTCCTAGTGATGACAGGTTTTACATCTAATGCTTTGATCCTACTGGCCCATTAGCAGTGAGCTCTGTGCCCTGCCTGTGCCCTAAAAGTGGTCAGAACACATCACAAAACAAGTCCAAAAAGGTTCATTTGCCAAAACTGACTTTTTTTTTTGTTTGGATTCTGTTGAAATGCTTAATCTCAGGAAGGTCAAAACACAATTTAGTTCCGATAAGGTTGAGGCATTTTAGTTCAATATTATCCAGCGAGCTCGTCTCTTACATTAAAATAGAATTTCTAATATTGAGTGTTTGAACCAGCATTTAATGCTGTGTTGTGCCGTGACCAGAATAGCAGGCAGGGTGTCATGCAGAGGGCACCCCTCGGAGAGCAGTGCCAAACCAAAGCAAATATGCCTGAGTCCCTCCAGCTACTGCTGTCATCTGAGAAGAGGGAATATGATTGTTCCCTGTAAATGAGTCTTGACATATGACCAGCATTTCCATGTACGTACACGATATTATATAATAGAGTTTGTGGGCATTCACAGAAAACTTTGCAGTCACAGTCTTATTCTCATTTTCTTCTTCCTGATCAGATGTTAATTTACAAGGACTTTCTGATCTCTTTCAGTGGAGGTGGAATCATAATTTACCGTTTCTCCTGTGCTCTAATTCTAAACTAGCATAAATGCTGTTGCAAGTAATAGTTTATTTTTCAATGAGATTGTTTAATTTTGTGTTATGTGCCATAATGGCTTGCAGCTGTTGAGAAACTGCAATGGTATTTTCAGACACTTGAATATGACTTTCAGTGAAGTTAAATTTGCCCACTTATTTATAAGATGTGCTACATATGGTGAAATAGGATGTATTTTGTGTGAACTTTATTCTCTGAAACTAGTCTAGGCAAGTTGTTTTGGACATCTGTAGCTGATGTGCAGAGGAAAGTACTTTCAATGCTTGATTCCTCCCATGCTTTGGATGTGACAGATTGTCCTGTGGAGTACCCTTTCTTTTTTCATTGCCTACATGTCCAGCTCATAAGTGCCCTTAAGTTGAGTGCATAGAATCAGGGGTGTAGCTGAAGGATTAGTCTATGCAAGCAGGTTGAGAGACCTCTACTTCTGTCATTTGCTAGCCTAAGCCATGCTGTTTGCTCAGACATGGGGTAATGCTGTGCCATGTTTTTACTTCTGATCTGTGCAAATCCAGCATTGCCCGCTGCTCTCAATGTATCATCCACAAAAGACTTCCTTACAAGCTGCATCTTGTTGTGTCAGCCTTATAAACAGGCAAACAGTTGTTATTTGCTGAATATAAAATGTCCCACCTGTGTTAATATACCTGGCTTCTTTAAACCCATCATGCCTGAGCTTTCCTGATGTAGGGCTGCACCATTTTTCTCATCATAAAATGCTAAGCTGCTTCTGGAAGAAGGTTCTTCTCTCCACATGAATGGCCTTTCTGAGGTAAAAACTTAAGATTTGAACAAGTATCTACTAGGAGTACAAGGAAAACTTCTATCCCTTAGAACCCAAAAGGGCTGCAAATATTCAGAGACTGTGGTGCCGAGGGAAAATCGTGGGAGACATCCCAAACCTTATGTAAATTGAAACACTCTCTCAAAATGTGGACTGGTGGGTTAAACATAGGGCTAGAGGCTGCCTCTTGGGAAAAGATGTCAAAGACATTTTATACCATTTTGGAGGCACTCTAGAGGAAAAAAAAATAAAATGCACTTGAGGGAGTTGCACTCCCACTTTGTCTCTGCCATATAAGCTTCCTATATACAAACATGTTTTGGTCTTGAATGACACTGCAATGTTAGAAACGGATAGTTTGCTTCTACAGTTATACTTTTATCTGCCCTTCCTATAGTCCTCAAGTTATTTACTGGTGAAATCATCACTTTGAGTGTTGTTAAAATGCACCGAATAAGCTTGGAGATTGGAAAAGGAGGAGACAGAGTATATCTAACTATCTAGTCACTTACACCTGGCTATCCAGAGAGGTGAAAATATTTTCAATTTCTTCCCGGCAGGGATTACGGTGCCCAAAGTGATTTCTGCTTGACATGGCACTAATACATACTTTAGGAAGGACTGTGAACACCTGAAAGATGAAGGAAGTCTTCCTTCTCCAGCAATGATAATCTAATGGCCTCCAGCACCTGCCAGCTCTGGGGATTATCGCTTGCTGTGGCCTGAAGTGGCAACAGAAGTGAGGAGTCATCAGCAGAAAATGCTTTTTGGGGTTTTTTTTTTTTTGTTGTTGTTGTTGTTGTTGTTGTTGTTTGTTTTTTTTTTAAATCCTTCTTCATTTCGGTGATCCTAGCTATGGAACAAATGATCATTTCCAAGTAGTTCTGTTGGGTAGGGGCCAATGAGGTTTTTAAAAAAACAAACAAACAAAACCAAAACAAAAATAAACCAAAGACATAATGTCTGTATTCTCCCCCTGTATACAGTCATCTCAATATTGAAGAGAATTAACTGGCAAGAAATCTCAAAAGCAGAAAGACGAGTGTAAAATGGTGTGAGTTCAATAAGTGTGCAGCAGATGATATTTCATAGAATCATTTAGGTTGAAAAAGACCTTGAAGATCATCAAGTTCAAATATTAACCTAACACTGCCAAGTCCTCCACTAAAGCATGTCTCTGCATCTACATGGCTTTGAAGTACCTCCAGGGACGGTGACTCAACCACTCCCTGGGCAGCCTGTTCAAATACTTGACAACCCTTTTGGTGAAGAATTTTTTCCTAATATCCAATCTAAATCTCTCCTGGTGCAACTTGAGGCCATTTCCTCTTGTCCTATCACCTGTTACTTGGACCTATCACCCACTTGGCTACAACCTCCTATCAGGTAACTATAGAGAGCCATAAGGTCTCCCTTGAGCCTCCTTTTCTCCAAGATAAACCACCTCAGACACTCCTCGTAAGACTTGTGCTCTAAACCCTTCATTACTTTTCTTTGGCCGCACCTCAATGTCTTTCTTGTAGTGAGAGGCCCAAAACTGGACACAGTGTTCAAGGTGCAGCCTCACCAGTGCCGAGAGGGACAATCACTTCCCCAGTCCTGCTGGCCACTCTATTTCTGATATAAGCCAGAATACTACTGGCCTTCTTGGCCACCTGGGTACCCTGCACACTCATATTCAGCTGGCTGCCGACCGACACACCCAGGTCCTTTTCTGATGAGCAGCTTTCCAGTCACTCTTCCCCAAGCCTGTAGTGTTGCATGGGGTTGTTGTGACCCAAGTGCAGAACCTGGCACTTGGCCTTGTTGAACCTCATACAACTGGCCTTGGTCCATTGATCCAGCCTGTCCAGATCCCTCTGTAGAGCCTCCCTACTATGGAGCAGATCAACACTCCTGCCCAACTTGGTGTCATCTGCAAGCTTACTGAAGGTGCACTCAGTCCCCTCTTCCAGATATCCCTGCTCCAGCAGGACTCACCATTCATAAACCCATGCTGACTGGGCTTGATCAGCTAGTTGTCCTGCATGTGCTGTATGATGGCACTCCAGATGATCTGCTCCATAATCTTCCCCAGCACTGAGGTCTGACTTACAAGCCTGTAGCTCCCCAGACCCTCCTTCCAGCCATTCTTGTAGATGGAGGTCACATTTGCTAACCTCCTGTTTGTCTGCAAGGCATGTCTAGTTAGTAGGCTTATTTTTTTAACCAAGTCTCTCTTTTCAGCAATTTCTTCTTTATAATTAAATTATTTCTATTGAGTTTCTGAAAGAGGCATTTTCAGTTGCAAGTGGTAATTATGAAACATAATTATACTTAATTTAATTTACATGTAAATTAAATTGTATTTTGGTTGCAACTCAAGTCACTCTTGGCAGATTATTACTAAGTGGGAAAAATGAGTCAGACCTGAAAAGAGTAGACTTTATGAACTGACAATAAAATTTTTAATTATATTTCAAAATTCCAATTTTAACTAATTGGTGGGTGTCACAAGTGCAGGACAGTTGAGAAGACAGAAAAAGGTTTGTAATGCTAATAGTCTACACTTGTGAGACCCCACCTGGTGTACTACATCCAGCTCTGGAGCCCCCAACCTAAGAATGACGTGGTCCAATTGGAGAGGGTCCAGAGCGGGGTGACAAAGTTGATCAGAGGGCTGGCGCACCTCTCCTATGAGGACAGGCTGAGAGAGTTGGGGCTGTTCAGCCTGGAGAAGAGGAGGCTCTGGCGAGACCTTGTAGCGGCCTTCCAGTACCTAAAGGGGGCCTACAGGCAAGATGGGGAGAAACTCTTTAGCAGGGCCTGTTGTGACAGGACAAGGGATATATCCCTCTGTTTTAAAACAGAGGGATATAAGGAAAAAAAACTTTACAGTGAGGGTGGTGGAACACTGGCACAGGTTGCCCAGAGAGGTGGTGGATGCCCCATCCCTGGAAACATTCAAGGCCAGGCTGGATGGGCCTCTGAGCAACCTGACCTGGTTGGAGATGTCCCTGCTCCTTGCCGGGGGGTTTGACTAGATGACCTTTGAAGATCCCTACCAACCCAAACTATTCTATGATTCTAATAAATACCTTTAATTTTCCATGCATTGCTTGATATATTTGATATGAATAAAATCTGGCTTATTTAGTCACTTTTCACAAGTTAATTGCTATGAAATTCAGAGAGTCTTGCTTGAAAAAGGTGAATAAGACATGGCTGGTCTGGGTCCAGATACAGTATACAGTTAATTAAGTTCACAGAATGCCCACCCACAAAATAACTTTACGTCAACACCAAAAAGTGCATTGTATTTCATATTCATACTGGAGATGCAATCTGAGAGTAATGAGGGAGGAAGGAAAACATGCTTTTAGAGTTTCAGGCTCCTTCTTGATCACTCTACTGAAAGAAGAAACAGCCAGTCTTCTGGATTTAGAGTCTAACGGGAACATTTCCAGCCTAAGTGTAAGGGAAACATATCCCTATCAGCAAGATACTTTTTTTCTTTTTTTTCTTTTTTTCTGCCAGATGACTTTTAGATTAGTTACTAAAATAGCATCTTTGCTCTTTCTGCCTGCAGTTACCTGTTGAAGCTGCCTGGCACACAAGTTTGTTTCCCACACTTGCCTCCGTGAGGGGCTGTCTTGCCCCAGAGTTCATATGTAACATTGCTGCACTGAGAGTGGGGCTGATCGCTCCGGCGATGTGTTGCCGTTGTTACCCATCGCAGTGCAGCAGTACCGCCTGGCAAACTGATGCAGCATCACAGCATAGCCTATCAGACAGGCCAGGGTGCAGCTTCAGCCCCAAAACCATTCGCTCCAAGGCAATGTAATTAAGCTGTACAGAGCATCTGTTAGCTCCCAGACTCTTATATATTAGGAATACTGTTCTTGGAAAGCTTCACCTTGTTGTAAATCATAGTGCTTGCATTCGTGCTTTGACTGGTTCAGACTTCCCGTTAAATGGCTAGTGTTTGCAGTTCTGGAAGACCCTGCAGAGCTTTTCTGTGGCAAAGCCAAGAGGACTTGAAAACCAGTGTAAGAATAGTAACTGAACATCTTTGAGTCTGACTTCTAGGCAATGGGTAATGCAAGCACCCTGTTATATTATTTGTTGTGCCTATTAAATTCCGTACCATTTAAGTTGTCACTTTAAAAAACAAAGCTTCTTTTCAAGTATTTATTTCAAATTAATTAAAAATGTAAATGTGAACCCATGTGCTCTCAATACAAGCGAGTTAAAACTAGGGATGGATTGTAACATTTTAATGCGGAACTCTACAAAGCTGCTTTTATGGCTCAATTTTTTTTTTTTCCCGGATGGCTCAGTACATACAGAGTCAGACTTCTTTCAGCTGGCAACTACTCACTTCTAATCAATTAATGAGAGGCAGTGTTCTCATATTTGAACCTTTTAGATCCTGTGTTCCCATACTAACAATATTTTTCCTAATTGGAAGCAATCTGGGACCTTGCTGGGGTTAGCACTGGGGCCATGAGTCCCCAAGTTGACTTGATTTACAGATGGTTTACTGATCAATTAGCCCCATCATCCAGAAACATGATGATAATGTCGGAATCACTTTTAAACAGGTATGTCATGAATAAGGTGAACTGTAGTCTAAAGGTGTCTGTGTGTATATATGTATATGTATTTGTGTACATACACATGCATGTGCATAGACATGTTGTGCAGAGTTTTCTGCTGAACTTGCTGTTTATTTGTTTTGCCCCAGCAGTCAAAAGACCACTTGCGGTTCCCAGAGGCGCCTACCAGGATTTGTTCCAAGTGGTCACACTTCAGCCTGGTGGGGCTTTTGGCACTTACACTTGATGAGAAGAATGCTATTAGACTTGGAAATACTTTAAACACTGTCACACAAAGCCAAAAATCTTTCACATTTGAAGATAAGGTTCAGCACAACCTCAGACTGTACTCGCCGGTACAGCGAATATGACAGTGTGTTTTTCTGTGCAAGCTGGCTGAGTTGAATTTCTGTTCCCCCTTCTCTTGTGCATTGTGTCTTTGTAACTGTCATTTTATACAAAATGCTTTATGATAAACTTATTTATCCAAAGGCTAGTTGAAGTAGAGAGTTGAACTTGTCTTGGCTAGTTAAGGCTAAGAGGTAGACAGCTGGTGAAATGCTGCTCTAGATGAAGATAATGGGTGTTTTGCTATTGACATTGAGAGACAACATTTTCCACCACCAAATATTCCCAAAGGATGGGCTCTCTGTGTAAGGGACAGGGTACAGATGAGTGTTTTGAGATGTACTCTCTGCTGGTAATAAGCAATATAAGCAGCCCCGCAGTCAACGCTAACAACTGTGCTACTAAACTGGCTCAAATCATATCTAGGGAGAAAGGAGGTCAAGAGAGGTTGGGGTTTTTGGTGGGGGGGATTCACCCCAGCAGTTTTATAGAACAAATCTAGTTTTTTCCCTGATTTCACTTCAGTTGTACATAGAGACTCACTGGTTTCATTTTGCTGTATCTCCACTTTTTTTTTTTTTTTTTAAGCCTTTCACAGATGAAATTAATACATGTACAGCTTTTGGTAGTCCTATATGACACATTAAACTGAAACAGTGATGAATGATCCACAGCTTGTTTGCAGAGCTGTATTAAATATACAGTGTTTCTGTTTTCTTACATTTGCCAGAGATTTTCAAGCTTGGTCCTTCATTCCAAAAAGCAAAGGGAATTGGAAGAGCTTCAACTTCTGTCTAGTCCACTGTGCAACTGAAACAGACATTTAATTGCCCTCCATAGTGTCTACTGATAGCAGAAATGTTTTTGTAGGGTGGAGCTGATCCTGAATGTCCCCTTCCCCCAGTGGGAATGCGCCTCCTGGCATCAGGCTCATGGAGAACGTGTCTGCGACAGTGCATTTCCGCACAAGCGTGTCTCGCTTCCTTCTTCGGAAGTTCGAAAACAAATCCAGGCCTCTTGAATTGCAGCCCCTAGAGTGTTATTTCCTTCTTTCTGTACTGCGTGACACATCTATTTTGTTTCCCTTTCTCCAATCCAATACAATAGTAATTCAGAAAAATAGCATGTTCCTAACAGCTAATGTTGTTACAACAGATAAACTGAAATCTATTTATTGTTTCTGGAGAGACTTCTTTAAAGCTACACAACTCTCTTTGCAGTCATGAAGGAATAATGTGAAGTGTCCTTTGTTTAATCCTACCACTTTACAGAGAGGATATTGAGATATAAAAACTTTCATAGACATCTGCAGATAAACCTTATTCTTTCTAAGACTATATGCATCCATATTGGTACAAGGCCAGCTAACCAACCTGTCACACATTCAAATAACTCTTAGTATGCAGTAAAGTTACATCTTTCTGTAGACCTATTGCGAGTATTCAAATGGCTATATAAGTGTCTACATACAAATTTGACTTTCTCTAGTCAAACAGAGAGAGAAACTTTTGCAGTACTCCTAGGCACATGCTTGTTGTACTGGGACATCTCCTGATGGGATGAATTTCAGAAGTGCTTAGCTAAACTCAGTTGCCATCTCACATGCCCCACCTCTCTGAGTATGGGCTGGATAGTAGCCTCGGTTACACAAGCCTAAATGGCTGGTGTAACTCCAGAGCAGCTGTATATTCAGGACTTAGATTCTCCCTTCTCTCCTGACTCTGAAAAGTACATTGCTCTAGGCATATATTATTTTTAAGGGTTTGTGACAATAGTTTTGTTGCAGTTTTCACTGTAGTGAGACACCCAGAGATATGCAAGGTCTAGCTACCCTTGTACACTGCTTTTATCTTAGATGTGATTGTTTCTGTTTAAAATAAATAATGATGACAAGCTGGGCAGAACAACTGCAATCTGTTTGAAGAGTTGCTACCCATTTTCTATGTAATATAGTCCCATACTACCAAGGGACTTCTCTGTGTATCAATGCAAATGTGTTAGGACTCTGCATCTGCTCAAGAACAGCAATTGTGGGGTAGGAGTGGAAACCTATTTTTAAGAATAAGTGGTTTATGTTTGAACTCCAGAAAGAGTTTGGACATTACTACTGTGTTGCAACCACAATAACAGCGCTGAGCCCTCTCGCAAGAAAAGCCCTCTCACCTGCTGTGCATAGCACGAGGTCTTTCTTGTGAGTTAGAACTATTATAAAGCACAGATTACATCCAGTTAGACTAAGAAATTGTTTAGCCCCCTCCAGAAAGTGTGGAGGATAAGAAAAATAGTTGTCACACTCCATTTAGAAAAGAAGTTGGAACTAACGTGTATTAATGCTGAAGAATCTGGCTAATATGCATGGCAAATTTGTTTCCTACAGACAGCTGCATAAACGAAAATTATAAAATTAAACCAATCCACAGTCCTTAACAAATACTGGGGTGGATAGGAGCAGGCGGTCAACGGAGAGCGCAGCAAGTTGCTAACGATATCCTTCAAATAAATGAATCACACACTGAGCCTTTTGCTATGATCTCACTCATGCAGCGCAAGCCTCTGAGGGGAAAGAACAGAAACAAATTGTGTTTCGCATCACTTGGCATTTCAGTATAATCAAAACCCCAGGTCCAGGTGAGCGTGCTATTGAATTGTGAAGTATTCTTATCCCTTTCCTAAAAATGTCTATTCACATCTATCAACTTTGCAGTCCTTGTTCTGCTGCCTGAGCTCTGCTGCCAAGCAACAGGGAAACTCAAAGGCTCAGTTCAAGCCAAATGTGATCGTAAATGGCAGTGACACCAGGATTTCTGTGAAACTTGCCACATTAGGATTAGAAGGAAAGTCTGAATTTGATACGTGCCGCTGAGAAGTAAAATTTTCTAAGTACTTACGTCCCAAATGAGGTGTGGGGTCAGATTTTTCAAAGTCCTGATGCTGTGTAGACAGGACAGTAGATGCTAATTGGGATTTTCAGAGGCATCTCAGAAGCCTGGCTTCCTAAAGTCAGCATGTACTCAGGTTAACTGTGGTGTTTTGTGCTGTATGTGCGTTGATGATCATTTATGTGTCTCTATATGAAAAGAAAGCAACTTTCTTAGATCTAGGCAAAAAGGAGCTGTTTCAGCATATTCTAGTTTTCGACATGCTCCATGAAATTTACGCACAAGTTTAATTTGTCTTTCATTCTCATTTTTAACCTCATTCTGATCAGAGGTCTGACTGTGAGCTGGCAAAGTTCAGATTTATTCTGCACTACCTTGTACAATTGGTAGTTCTACAACTTGTACTCCTTTGTACAACCATATGTGAGCCTACAAAGATGAAACTGTTGGTTCTGAGACCCAACCCTGATGTTAGTTGCTCTGCTTAGACGACAACTTAGTAAAGTGTATCTGGCAAATATATCTATTCAAGATGTTTACCTTGCAGAGAGTTAGAAACAGAAATCGTACACTATTCCTTGTTTGCTTTGTTGATGTTCAACTTCTGTGGTTTTCCTGTACTGCAGTTTTTTGCTGACTGTTTTCCTTCTAATGACCATGTGTAATGGCCAGTATCTCTTTCATAATCTCAGCAATAGTGCAAATGCCTCACAAATTTTTTTGGGTTTGCAGAAACCTTCTAGTTCTCTAGATACCATTTTTTCCCTAAGCTTGCGAGTTATGTCATGCACCGTGTAAGTGAATAACCAAAAAGTGGAAGGAGGTACCACAACTTAGCAGTGAAGTCCCCTTAAAGCTTGATAGAGGAGGCAAAATTGAATTTTGCTACCACAAAGATACGGGACAGGGATCAGGCCACTACAGCTAGAGGAAGAGGATGGGGAGGCAGGGAGCAGAGCTGAGGTAGAAGGTGGCTGCAGGAGGTGGTGGGAGATGTAGCCTACTGCTCCTTCCAAGGCTGAATGAGAAATGGATGTGGGAAGGAGAGAGTTTACTGCTGCTACAGACCCCAGCAACAGCCTGACCCACAAGCCCCGAGCCCGGCCTTGGCAGTAGGGGTGATACCAGCCTTGCTACCCAGGGCTATCGCAATGACAAAGCAGGCAGTGAATGGCAGGGGCTGCTTTGCCCCTCCAGCCGTCTGTGGTCTGGAGAGCTGTTCTCTTCTGGTGCCCAGAGATGTAACGTCCCATGGCTTGCAAAGCTGGCTTGCAGTGGATGAAGGAGCAGAGCTCAGCTTTAGCCATGCCTGAACAGGCTGCTATCTGCTCAGATCTGCTATAGTTACAAAATTTGGACAGGAGATTTGGAAAAAATATGTCTAACAGATAAATGGTTTGGTAACTAAGACTGTGGTCATTCTTGATCTTTTTCTTTCTTTTCTTTTCTTTTTTTTTGTTTTGTTTTTAAGAATGCTTATTACAACCACAAGCTAGGTTAATCTTTTCACTGATTGATCAGTTCGTCAGACTCTGTCTCTTAGCTGCTGTGAAGTGTTTTGAAACCTGCAGTAATTCATGGGACATTCGTCATAGGGTATCCCTGGGGTACTTTCGATTGTCTGCTGTGGTGGAAGTATTTCCAGTGAAAGGTGTATTAAGGTGTATTTGTCTGTTTGGTAGAGCTTTTCTCTTCTTGTCTTCTTCCAAACTTGGAGTGTAGCCATGCTCAGGGCCAGATGTCTGAGTTTGCAGGCCTACTTTCGATTTCAACAGCAGTCAATATCCCAACTTCATTAATAATTCAGGTTTTTCCTTCTGTCTGGAAATCAAGAGCTTTTCCTCACTCATCTTGAAAAGATATTTTAGTCAGTCTTATCCATTTTTACATGTTCTGCTAGGCAGCAATACAGTCTCTGGTTGTGCTCAGAAGATTTTTTTTTTTTTTTTTTTTTTTTTTTTTTTTTT
>WHYT01016439.1:442523-482602 GCA_009806455.1 Tetrax tetrax
ACTCTTTTAATAATGTATTAAGCAATGTGATCGCCCTTATTGAGTGTCTGTTTTTTCATCTCCTCCCTCGAGACACAAATGTGTTTAGGAAGCTTCTTATTTTGGAAGGATGGGGTCCTGCTTTGGTCTGAAGTGAAGGAAAAAGCTCTCTTGCATTTTAGGGGACTATTTCAGATTTACTTGAGTTAATATCTACAATACCATGTGACTATGCTACAGAAGACTAAGTTCGAGATATACCTTCCATTTGTCTCAAAAGCAGAATGGTTTTTTTGCTTGTTTTTCTGAAAGTTCATTTCAGAATAAATGTGTTCCCCAATTTCAGTCTGCCCTTCATAAAGTTTTATGTGACAACCTTATAAAGTACAGAGCCATAATTTCTGACGTGACATCCCTTATCTTTAATAATTTATAAAATCTTTGCTTTTCTTTGACATTTTGTGATTTTATTTAAGCTAAGTTTAAGCAGGACAAATGAAAAAACTAGAAGCCCAAGAAGAATTAGTTCCAAGGTAAGCATACTGACCAGATGTATAAAATATTTGGATACGATTTCCTTGCAGGCTCAAGTCAGCTGATTTGACACAGAATGGTATGTTGGCACTTCTTTCTCGTTGGCATCTTGTTCCTAAGAATTATAGAATCATAGAACGGTTTGGGTTGGAAGGGACCTTTAAAAGCCATCTAGTCCAACCCCCCTGCAAGAAGCAGGGACATCTCTAACCAGATCAGGTTGCTCACAGCCCCGTCCAACCTGGCCTTGAATGTTTCCAGGGATGGGGCATCAGCCACCTCTCTGGGCAACCTGTTCCAGTGTTCCATCACCCTCATTGGAAAATCTGATTTCTTTCTTTTTAAATAGTCTCTAACATGGTCACGGAGAGAGCTCTAAAAGCCAAGTGTCATCAGTAGAGTAGTGGCACTGGGGTGCTATGTCTGCTTGCATTTTCAGGAACCTGAGCGAATGGCTTTGCAAAGGTACAAGCTGCTCCATTCATCACAGTGCCCTGGCGCAGTGTTTTAAATGCCAGCCTTTTAATGTGCTGCTTCTCTGAGTGTATGGAAAAGGCCTGGCAAGAAAATATCTCCCCTGCAAAAATGGCTTACCATGGCATATTAGAGAAATGTTTTTCCTAATCATCAGAGAGGACAGTTACTATCCCACACTTGGAAACAAGTGGGTCTTGATATGCATCCCTCAAAGCAGAAGTCATTTCAGGACAGACAACAAAAGCAAGCTTTCTATGTGGAATGACATTCACTTGTACAGTTTCTATTGCTTCAGTCTGCAAGGTCATCCATTTCTTCCAATACAATTGTCTAACCCTATCACATCTCTGTATTGCCTCACAACTTCATAGGGTCAGCAAACTTCACCAGCGTGCTCCAAATACTAACAAGAACATTATGTAAGATGAGGCTAAAAGACCAGTTGCTGAGGAACTGCCGGCCTTGTTCCCTTCCAGCTTGATACTCCCTTCCAATCCACCCTCTTTAGCCCATTTCTTGCAGCTTACAATTCTCGCAGGTCTTCACTATCTTATCCATTTTAATAACTTTCTATGTGGTAGCAATTTAAATAATTTTCTGATATTCAGACAGGTTAGATCAGCCATATATTTCCCTGTGTGAATGCTAATTATCTCACCAGAGAAAGAAGTCAGTCTAGTCTGATCTAACAATGGCAAATGCACATTGTGCCTTGTCCCGTTTGCTATTTCCTACCATGTTCATAATGATTCTTTTCTTTAAAATTTACTTAAGTTTTGGTAGAAGCAAAGCCAAGTAAATGGCTCCATTGCTGCTGCCCCACCCCCCCCTCCGGAATTTATGGTGCCCGTATTAAATGTATTGTGTTTACCTTTCTCCAGTCAGATCAGTCAGATAACACTGCTGAAACCCACTGTTCCTTTCTTACTCTTTCTTAATGCAACTCAGAACCAACACATTAGTGTTTTGGGGCTGTAGCTGAAATGCCTTTGCTCTCAATGTCCCTCTGTGGCGGGGCGGATGGGCCCTGTGAGGGCTCCGGAAAGCAGCTACACCCTGTAGGTACCGACTCAGCAGAAGGGAGGACTCCCAGCTGGTGGATTTAAATAGTGTGTCATTTGGGGGAGATTCCCAGAGGAAACTGAATTCAGCAAAAGCCTTTACAGGTGGAGGAGGTTCTCTTCTCAACTCCAAGCTGAAGGAGGGCATCTATCCTGAAACCTGGCATTGCAGCTTTCACCCAATTTTAGAGGAGTATCTGTGGCAAATGTTGCTTCGATTGGCAGGCGGCAAGAGCCCATGTGCTGACCTTTCCCAGCCTTAAAAATAGGAAGGACAGAGGGTGAAAAAAGAAGGAAGGAGTCCTCTTGTTTCAAAGAGGAAACACACTTGAGGACAGATGCTGTGTCAGTTTGGGAATGTGCCATTGTATCTTTGTGCCAGTCTCTGAGAGACAGTAGGTGCGTCTGTGCCACTAAAAATAAGTCTGCCGTTCACTCTCTTTCCACAATTGCATAAGCAGAAACTGGAATCTGTTCCAGCATATAACCAGTAGAGACTGTGCCTCTTCTAGTGCTCTGAAGTCTCCCTCATGCAGGCAGAGTTCTGGGCAGAAGTCTGCAGTGCTTCACAGCGAAAAGCCATATGTGCGTATGGCATAGTACCCTGAGAAGCTGTAAAACCTACTTCAGCTTGAATAATCTGAGATATATTGAACTTTTAACCTGCCTGTGGTCTACTTAAAATAATACAAATTGTTGGGGTTTTTTTTGCTCAATGTCTTAGATGAGAAGGGCATGAAGAGGGGACAGTCTCTCTGATGCCTTACTGGGAAGGCGAGATTGAGCTCCTTTCTCACCAAAACGTGTGTTTATTTTCATGTTACTGCAAGCAGAATTAAAAGACCTGCAGGCTCCTACTGCAAACCTCTGTTTCTACAGAACCAAAAAGCTTCAGTGATGTAGCATGATATACAAGACAATAAGCACAGATTGCACTGTTGATCTTCTGTGCACCTTGCATGAGAAGATCATTTTGCAGTTGTTTAACAGCCTAATTGCAATACTACAACATAGTTTATGATGGGCAGTGAAGACTGACTTTATAATAGAAAGTGCATTAAGAAATAGGTTGGAAAAAACATTAGTAACCAGACCAGAAATATGGCCAAAGTGGTGGAGGGTGGGACCTTACTTCTGTGAAAAATACTGTGAGATTGCTTTATAAGACTACAGTTTGGAATAAACTCTCATTCCCTATGGGGATCTTAGATTTCACTTAATAAAAGTAGCCCCTTCCATTTTATTTTTATCTTACTCTGTATCTAGAATGTGAGAGGAAGAAGAGAGCATGTACATTCTTCCATGGGCAGACATTGGAGCAACAACAATGCAGTATTTTCAGTACATGCAAAGAGTCTCAACCATCACCTTCAAAATAAATTATTCCAATCTCTCCAAAAGCAGTTTGGCAACCTTTGAGGCCTGCAGAACATGAAATTACTTATTTTAGAGTTCAGTTAAAAATCAGGACTTAGAATAGACACTGAATAACAAAATGCTATCAAAGTGACCTTTTTGTCAGCAGTTATGAGAGCTTACTCTGCTTGACTGAGCAGACTGGACAGTCAGAATACTCTTTCACCATAGAAAACTGGAATGAAAAATTTATCGGAAGTGGCAAAGGGCTGCATTCCTGCATGGAGTGGGTGCATAAGAAAAAATCTGCAAAGGAGTGGTCAGTGATATAAAATTGGTAGGAGCTTTCTGAATTTGGAGGAAAAAAAGTTCAGTAGACTTGAAACTACTTGAAATTTCCAAGCCAAATTGAACTCTGATGTGCTAGAGAAAATTTGTTTTGCTGTTCTTCTGTAAACGTTTAATACATCAGGACTTAGCAAGCTAAGAAATCTCACATTGTGACCCACCAGATCTTCTCTTTATGACTATGAAAGTAAAATAATCCACAAAAGGTAACACTTCAGGTGTAAATGCATGATTTGTGCCACAATAATTACGCACACACACAAGTACAGAGCAAGAGAGATGAGCAGGATGCATGCCAACACTTTGGCTTGTCCACGGGAAAGTTTGCCCCTAATAAGACAGAGCTATTTTACTATTAGTTTTAAGTCATAATATTGCAGCATTCAAAACCTCAAACATATTGACTTTCCCGTCTCATATGTTTACTTACTATTTTTATATTATTTATACTTTCTCTATGTTTACTTACTATTTCTTTTGCTAATGTTCTGTGTGGTTTGCTTTTTCTGAGGCCTTAGGCAGAGAAAGACAACTTTATTTTAAGCCATCATCAGTGCTTCTGTGAATAGTGATCAAGTAAGGTAGAAACACTTTGTGGAGATGTATAGAAAATGTTTTTCCATTGTGTGATGAAATGGGCACTTGGCTTATTCTAATCCACCGCACCTTGCTGACTTTAGGTCTCTTGTGTGCTACAAGAAACAGTAACTCTAGTAGAAGCATTAGTATCTCAGCTTTCAAGATGCACTGATCATTTTAGTCTGTATTTTGTTTTCAGGGTCGAGTGTGAAAACTCAAAAACTTCCGTCAAAACTCAGCTATGGTCACCAATTCTTTTCAGTCATAAGCCATAGCTGTTCCTGGAAGTGTATTGCAGAAAACTTGGTCAAGGTTCATTGAAATTTAGCCCAATTACATAAAAAAAAAAAAGCTGTGGCTGCTGGTGAATCATAGCTGAATTGTGGAGTTGTGCTGGGTTTGTCAAGCAGATTCAAGGGAGGTGCAATGTTTTATCTGAGTGTTACAGAGCATGGGCTGTGATTAACCCTAAAAATTAATTGCAAAATGTTCTTTCCAAATAGGCTAAAGGGAGCTACCTTGAAAGTTACTACGAATAAAATCAGGAGAGATTTCTGATAAGATTTGTTCCAAGTGGTCCCGTTTGTGGGCAGACGTGGAGTGGGGTTGGCAAGCCCTCAAGTGCAGATGGCGGCACACTGTCATTGGTGGGGAACCGCTGCCTCATTCACTGAGCCCCTGTTTGAAAATTAGTTGAAAAAGGATGTACGAGCAGGTGCTTATATCCTTATGTCTGCCTTATAAAGGCAGATTTACACAGCTGTGGAAACATAAACCATCTAGCTTGACATTCAGAGGGGAATTATGACTGGATCCATTTCCTTGATTTTCAACAACCAGACCACAAGTGCAAAGCGGGAGAATGCATCAGGGCAATATAACACTTTCTGTGTATGGGCACATGAGATGTGTTTTCTGGCTATGCAAATCAGTTGATGAGTACTGGGAAGGGAAGGATATATGTTACTCACATTTGCACATGGTGCTTTAAAAAGAGGCATGCAATTTTTCTCTGCTGTCTGTGAGTTGCTCAGTGTCATCAGGATGCCTACAGCCCTGCGTTAAAATAACACCTCTTTTATCTCCAACTATTTGCATCTGCAAAAAGCACATTGGCCCTAATGTGGTGCTGTTTCCAAAAGCCTGATGCTGAAGTTGAATTATCAAACATTTTCATAAATATTAAGTTTCATAAAATCAAGTATTCCCCTTGACAATATTAAGATTTCAAAAGAGTTTAGAAACCCTTTTTTCATTCAGTGCAAAATAGAAGTATAGCTTTGTTGTTAAAGCCAGATAATAATTGACCTATATTTCACATACCTTTCTTTCTAAAAGTTGACAAAGACAATGCGCTGTTGTGATAGGACGAGGGATAATCGTTTTAAAATAGAGGGAGGTAGATTTAGATTGGATATTAGTTAAAAATTTTTTACAATGCAAGTTGTAGAACACTGTAACAGGTTGCCCAGAGAAGTGGTGGAAGCCCCATCCCTGGAAATGTTCAAGGCCAGGTTGGATGAGGCTCTGAGCAACCTGATATAGATGGGGATGTCCCTGCTTCTTGGATTGGACTAGATGACCTTTGAAGGTCCGTTCCAACCCTAACCATTCTATGATTCTATAAGAAAAAATCCTGTTCTTTATTAGTGACAAATTATGGGATGCTGTCCTAGCTAACCTTCACAAGTAAACAAAAAAAGAAGAAAGACTACTGCCTTCATCTTTCCTTAGCCAAGGCACAATCTACCTAAAATGACAGGGAAACCATAAAGTTTCTGAAGTCTTTGTTGGCAGCAAGAGGAGAGAGAGAGAAATTCAGAAGTTTCCAGTGAATCAAAATAAGTTGAACACCGTAAATAACCAATTTTAGCAGTAGTCCAGAAATGAATTTAATGTACTTGCATGGGCTGCAGGACTCATATTTTAACCTGACCTAAGGCTGCACAAATGCTTTAGTAATTCCAGTTTATGAAAGAAGACCAGATGATCGCATCTTTCTTTGTTTATAGCGGGTGTTAAAAATGAGCATAATAACTTTAAAAGATCTTGGATATGTGTAAAAATACTTGCAAGCTTATCTCAAATACAAATAAGTTTGGGCTAAGGCTTTTCATTCTTACCTTGCTCTTTTGTACCTCTGGTTCAGTCTAACTTAGATTTTTCAGAAGAATAATCTCCATCCCTTACAAATATCACATGTCCTTGAAAATTCCAGCAGTTTCAGATGTTCTTGTCATCTTGAGATGCTTGAACTGCATATGTAATTAAAGCATGGTGGAGTAAGGAAGACTATCTGTGTCATGAACTAAGTCTATGCTCCCTAGATAGTGTGTCCAACTGCAGAACTGAACCAAGCATATATGAGGATGGACTCTCTCACAAGGTTGGTGCTCCCTCGCAGCCTGGGAACAAGAAAAACTGCTGAATCTTGTCCACTAAACAACAGCCTAGGTAGGAAATGGGCTCCTGATACAGCTAGTCAGGTGAAAAAGTTTCATTTTAAAGACTGAAGCAGACCTTCAGTGTATTACTGGTGAGCTCCCTCTCTCAAGGTGGCACAGCCTGTATATGGAGTATGAGCTGATGAGACGTATAGATTACGTATGGCAATGCAGTCTCTAAAGACACATAAACTGAATCCGGACTTCTACGGCCTTAAAAGCAGTTATAGGTAGGAACTGGAGAAATGTCAAAAGTAAGGAATAATAGTTACAACATGCTTGATTGAGTCACATCCTACATTTTGGTTTTTCTTCTGTCTAGCATAATTGTACTATGCCATGAATTCGAGCTCATGCTGTGAAAAGGGAAATACCTCAGGGGCTGTTGTTGTTACAGAAAATTTTGCATTTATTTTTAATAGCTCTGCCTACAGATGAAGGTTTTAGAAGTCTTGTGATTTGAAAACTTTTTTTTTCTAATTTCATTAAAACTCTGCCATCCAACACAATCAGATCTTGTTTGGTTTTGTTGAGCTTTTCCAACCAGTTTTAGTAACTAGGTAAAAATTAGATATGTTTAATTAGCAAGGATTTTTTTTTTTTTGTATCAGCTTTTTAATTAGTCTAGGTTTGTTTTCTAAAGCTCTCTTCCCCTGTCCCATCCCAACCCCCATGTACTGCTGTAATCATATTTTACTGCTGGTTACTTAAGGGAGACTAGCATTTCACAGAATAAGTAATGGAAAGCAGAGCCAACTTGGGCATGCTACATGAAGGGAACAGTAAATTTTCTAAAGAGGAGGTAATGCTGAAATTATCAGTCTGCAGATTGTCAGACACCTTTGGCATCCTCCACTTGCATGGAGTCCTGAATTCCTCACACACAAGTGAAGTCTATTCTAAATGGCCACATTATTTTCTTTAGTGGTTTTCTAACAAAATGTGTTTTCTGGTTTGCAGTTGGAGTGGGTTTTTTTTTTTTTGTGATTAAATTTAGATGGTATGTTCCCAAGCAGGAAGAGAGAATAGGATGCCTGAAAGAACAGGAGAAGGCTGCAGAGAGCTGTTTTTAATGTGTCGCACTTTATCATCAGATTGTTGTTTCAATTTGTTAAATTAAAAACAAAATTCTTCCTGCCCCTACTAAGAACATCAATGTGAGAATAAAACAAAGATACATTAATTAAATAAGGCAGAAAATAAGGAAGAATAAGGATAAAATGCTGGTCAAGGAGAGAAATTTGATTTAATTATCAGTCATGAGTGTGTATTGAAATACAATGCGTGAGTAAAACCTGCTGGCAACTTGAGGCTGGGATGCAAGTACTCTAAGAGTTTGCTTTGCTAGCTTCATTAGCAGCTTCCTGCTTAAAAATGGAGCAATTCCTATTCATCAAAGAGAATACTGTTATATTCTGTGCTTAGGAGTACATATTATTTTTGATACCATGATGAGATCTCTTTCTTTGTGAATACTCTAAATCATAGTTTATTTTTTCTTTTAAAAATATATGCTACAGAGCTCAGTTTATTACCAGGGAAAGGCTTTCAGGTTATTTTCCATTTCAAACAAAAGCGAAAACATTTTATATTCAGAATTGACTGTAATTGACAGTTTGCTAGCAAACTTTCTGAGTACATCCATAGACATCCAGTGTGTTGACATAAAAAGAAAAAAAAAAAAAGCTGGGAATTTAAAGTAGATCCAATTCAGAGATGCATGAATGTATATTTAAACACTTGGAAAATATTCATATTTTGGTGGGAACATATAAGTGTTTAACTAAGTGTGATCAAGGTCTTGAATGAGTGTCCAGCACCAAAAGCATGATTGAGACAGATACAGAATTACTTAAAAGATCATTAAACTGTGGCCCAAAGGACCCCTCATCATAGATGTAACCTGCTCTGCGTCCAGGGCTGATCATTCAGCTGCCTGCTTCTCCCACCTCACCTTGACGTGGCACCACAGAGCTGAGCTGGAGAAAAGTGGCCGTTCTTCTGCTTCAAGTGCTGCATGCCAAGGTGTTGTCGATATAAATCTGTCAGAACGGTACATAACATAACAAGTAGCAGATCACAAACATGGCATCTGGTGAAAGGACCGGATTTCCTGATAAAGATTTTCTCACTCTTGAAAAAAAGCATTTTCCATAAGAAAAAATTTAAGCCTTTTCTTAGAAAAACTCTAGTATTATTTTTGAATTGTTTCTCTCAGTCCAGTAACATCTTGGCTCTCACTCACTTTCAGTTCTACTTTAATGCTTGAAAGAATAATAGTCTTTGATATTTTAGAAGGACATACTTCCCAGATAACAAGAACATCTGAAAAAAACTTGGAAAAGAGGCTATCTTCAGATCATTCTGGGTAACTAGTGTTTCACCAGGTCCTTGACAGCAGGTAACTTTTTTTTCCTGAGGCAGGACCACCAGCTGTGTCTCAGTTTCTACCTCTCCACTCTGCATCTAACACAAACATAAATGAGAGAGAGCGTGTTTCTTAATAGTACCCAAACTGAAATAATCCTCTCCAATCCCATAATAAGTTGCAGTTTTCATAAAATCAACTCATTTCCTATTGACTTTACTTCTTCCTCTAGCCTCAGTGGGAAAATTCCACTCAGTTTTGGGTTGGCTTGAGGCTATAAGTGCTCTCTACAAAAAAAAAGCATGACACTTTCTTAAGTTTCTTGTCTGAAAAGAAGAGTTCCTGCACTCTTAGCTGCTCTGGCGCTTGCAGACAAGTGGGGCCTCGTGAGCTCTGGCTTCTTTAATGTCCTGCAGTTATGGAGCTTTTCCACCCCACTACTTGACACTTGCAGGAGGGCTTGCGAGTGGCAAATGCCCAGCAAAGGCTTACAAATATTTGTCTTAAAGTATTAGCAACAGGAGAGGATTTCTGCTGTCTCATGCTCATAGGTCATGTCTTATCTCCAGAAAACTGCCAAGAGGAGGGATTGTGAAGGAGCTGTGGGAAAAAGGAGAGAAATAATGAGATCTGAATCAGGGATAAATCTCTGGAGAGGTACAGGCTTTCTCTAAGTCGTCTTCTCTAGGTACTAGTCTATTTTGTCCTATTTTTGGCATGATCCAGCTTCAAAAGTTTCTAATGGCTTTTAAAATTCTCTTGCAGCAATTGTTTCTACTATTTCTGGACCACTGGCTCCCTGCCCCCTGCTCTGCTGAGTCAACTCTGCAGAAAAAAAAAAAAAGTGCTTCTCCAGGCAGTGAGACTGACAGCGCGCTGCCCCAGCGGCAGCGGTGCCTGAGAGCTGGTTTCTGGCGCTGGGCAGGAGATGTCACGCTGCCTTCCAGGGCCTGGTGCTCCTCCACATGTACAGGTAGCAGAGCTGAAGAGGAAACTGGTCTCAATGAACAGGCAGTGCAGGATGGCAAATTAACAAGCCTGGGTGTCAGTGTTCGTAAAGCACCTATGAAAGGAATACAGTTTAAAAGAGCTGCTGATCCCGCAAAGAAAATCTGTCGAAAAGTCTGCTTGTGTAATCCTGTAAAGCAAGCACACGGTGTATCTTCTTCCACTTGACACCTCTTAGAGCGAAAGCTTTGTCTCTGTAGCTGGCATGGGGCTTTGGGGGGGCTGTATTGCAGTAATATTGCAGGTACGCTGTTCCGATGTGTCTAGCGAAGCTATAGCATGTTCACATAGACAGCAGGAGAGAAAGGAGTGGTACTGTGGAAAAGCCAGCTGGCTGCTCACTGGCATTGTTGTCAGTCACTTACAGCATCACGCAACAGCTTTACTCACGGTTAACGTAGGGAAATATGCTGCACAACCATATCTGTGTACAGCAGGCAGAGGAAACCAATCTGAAGGATGAATAATTCGCCTTCTTGGAGTTTGTATTTGCTCCAGCTAGTAGTTTTCCTGCCAAAATCTTAGTTCACCTGCAACATCAGAGCTGTGTCTTCAGCGCTGAGCCTTGCAGCAGGCTGCCGGTGCTGGGAGTGGTACGGTGAGGGTTGGATGTGGGCACAACTAAGAACAGTGCTTCTGCTCCTGTGTCCTGTTTACAGCCACAGCATTCAGTGTGCAACGGACAGCATGGGACTATGGAAAGACAGGCCCTGTGCCAGAGAACTTGAAGTGATTATAGATGCAGAAAATGGAAGGAGGAGAGGAGAAACGGGCTTAGTATCAGACATTCACTAAAATGAAAGGGAGCTCTGATAAAGAACTGTAGGACTGAGGTCTTAGTGCAAACAAGTTTTAATTTTTTAAAATGTATTTAGAGGTTTTTGAGATGTCTGACTTCTTGAGGAGTGCTATGTGTTTATGCTACGGAAAAACAAGCTTCCTTACTGTGACATGTGATGAATGCAGAATTGATGGCATCCAAAATCATTGGTTTCTTTCCTGGATTTTCACTTATGTACAAAGATCCAAATTAAAATACACCATATTTCTGAAAAAAATATTAGCAATGTTTTTTAAACAGTTCTCACTGGTTTTAGCAAGGGATTGTGGGCTTTTAAATAAAGAGATAACACTCTGACAAGAAGTCAGTTCATGAATATTAGGAAAGGAAATATTTCTTATTTGACAAACAACAAAATGCCTTCAACTTAAACCCACAGGACCTGAACTTTAAACTTGTCAGACCCGAAGCAGCAAATCAAACATGTGATGTAGGACGTAAGCGGAGCCAGCATCCTGCTGAGCTGATGCACTGCCTGGAGGGGAGGCCAGCAGTGCTCATGTCATTTATAATATGGGCCAAATAGGCTACGGGCTTCAAAATGGGAAGAATGCGCTAATCTGGAGTAAGTCAAACCACAGCACTTTACACAAATTTGACTAGAGTCTTCCTATGGAGTAGCAGAAACAGGTTAGCTTCCAGGCCACGAACTCCCAGACAGCCACAGACGTGGCTCGCGTGGTAAAAGGACTGTCGACGGCACGGCTGATAAGGAAGTAGTAGAGCAGGAAGCTACTTCAATAAAACAGTTTAAAATAAAATATCATTGAGGATTAAAGTTTAAAATATAGGTGCAAGCAAAATAAGTGTGTAAACAGAGGTGCCAGGCCGTGTAGGAGCAAGGCCTGTGCCTTGCAGCCTTGCCTGCTTTTGGCTTTGGTCTGCTGTTTTTTTCAGAAGGAAAGCTCAGTCTTGGGGTAGCAGCCACAGCTATAGGGCAGCCACCATAGCCTGCATATCTACTGATACCCTGCAGCAGGTGTGGTCCATGGGGCTTGGTGCAACAGGGCAGAAGACTTTTCCCCAAGTGAAGCACAGGGTGAGTTAGATGCAAACTTGGATATGGTTATATATGTATGCTACTTGCTCCAGAGGGTTACCATCCTGGGCTGCTCCAAATGCTGTGTTACAGACAATATTTACACTACTTGTGCCTCCTGCTGGGATTTTCTTTTTCAGAATTCCTGTCCCCAGTGCAAATGGTTTTTGAAGGTCTAGATCTTTGCAACAGTTGTCACTGAGCCCAAAGTAACCCAACTGAAAAATGCTTAGTCTCAATTGGAAAGGCCAGAAAAAAGTCCCAGGGAAAAGCTCTGTCTTAACCCTACCCTTCGTCTTGTGTCTGTTTTCTTTCTCCAAAAGCTGCAGCTTTAGTACTTCCTTGTTGTTGGAGCCAAAACTAATGAATTCACCTTTATACTCTGCTTTTCTTTCCATGCTCTGGTGGTTACAGAGAAGCCAGAGCTCCCTGAAAGCAGAGAAACAGAAGCAGTTTACGAAAGACATGGCTAAGTTTTAAAATTCAGCATTTTCTCGTTTAGGTAATTGCAGAAATTTGCGGTTTAGTTTAGAGACATCATGGCGCAGCTGCAGCTGCAGAGTGCCTCTTACAGAGTGCTTTTAAGGTGAGAACTTCTCTTGTTCCCTCCCTTACAAAGAGAGGCCATGGACAAAACATGAAAAAATGGGCATCCTTGTTCCTTGGTATTTTTCGTTAGGTGTTTGATGCTTTTAAAAGGTCGTGTTAGGGTACTGCTTGTTAGATGTACCAATCACGGCAAACTTTTTAAACTAGCATACATTCTCTGCATGCTTTTAAAATTTCTGCTCAAGTGCTTTTGATGTTCTGCAATATTTCAGACTACAAATACCTGAGAAGGTTAGAATTGCCACACTTATGGGCTGATACCTTCTTTCTGCTGCAGAAGGGATGATTTAAGACACAAAGGATGGTTGAAAGGTTTTCATTTGGAAAATACTTGTATAGAAAACAAGTCACAGGGGTGGCACCGAACAGACAGGATTAAAGGGCTTGCAGGGTTGCTCAGAAATGCTACTTGAAAGATAGTGATAACAGACTAATTAAGAGCTACAAAGCATTAAGGGATTATGTAATCTAAAGCTAAAGAAATGAATAATTTTTGACCGACAAAAAAAAAAAGGGAGGGAGAAAGAAAATAAAAACATACTACTTGTACAGGAAGAGGAGGCTCTTTGTTATAGTAAACAAATCAAGATTTGACATTATGCTTCATGTTTTGCTATATGGATATGCTTCTTGACTTCCAAAAAAAAAAAAAACCAAAAAACCCAAACCAAAAAGCATTCTCAACTTCCCGACCTGGGTAAACATTGCTCCTGGTTGCTCTTCCTCGAAGGAGCGGTGACTACGTGTAGTCCAGGCCTCTTCCTCTACATCCAATTCCCCCATCTTCCCCACCTGCTCTATCTCATGGTGCATGCACATATAGGGTCCCTAATTCTCACTTAAATGCATTAACCTAAAATTCTTGGAAAACAATAGTTCTTATACCGAAAGGTAGAAGAAAATGAGACTTCGCTGTTTGTTTTAAAAACAGCTGTGAAGTTAAGCATGTACAGTCCTCAGAGTGCTGGCTGGTACTTGAGTTGATGAGATTTTTAATGAACTGATAGCTGATTCTTTGCAAAAGAAGAGTCAGTGTTCTTTCTAAGGCCAAACCAAATCAATGTTGTCTTCTTAACTACTGTCTATTCAAAAGATAAAATGACAGGTTATGGCTTATTTCACTATCTTTCCTAGGTTTTCTAACCTCATCTCCCTGGAATGACCCTAGTTCTTCCAGCTCCTTCCTCTTCAAAATTGAATTATTTCCTTTGCTTATGGCCTATGCTTTTCAGCATCCCTACTATTTGTTCAGTACAATTTCCATGGAGAGTATAGCTCCAAAATCAAGTTTTTTAGAAATAAAGAATCTTTACTTGATATTGGCTTTCCTTGAGAAACTCACCTATGAAAAATTCTAGCAATAACTTTCAACTTTTAATGTTTCTGCTCTTTTTGTCTGGGTCAAAAATATTGCAAAGAAAAATTGCCACTTGAAATGTAAATCCATGAACATTTATCTTATAAGTTAGAAGAGCTCAAAGACATGGAGATAACATGTCTCTCTTCAAAATGGGAGAAAAATCAGAAAAGTCATCCTGAAAAAGAACCACTGTGCAAAATACTTTTTTTAAAAAAAAAAACTAAAACCAGAGGAATTTGAAGCCCTTCTGTAAATGCAAATTTTAAAGCAGACTTAAGTGTATAGTTTTTCACAAATTGATACTTTGTATGGCTTAATAGCTGGCAATGTAAACAGCGCCTATGCCTCTGATGCTTCACGCTTCATGGGAGTTATGACAAAGCAAATCCTTGTTATCTGCTTGCAGCAAGTGGCTACAAATGACTGACAGGTGCTCTGCAGTAGCAAAAATGTTGGTCTTCCCTTGGTAGTTTGATTTCAGACAACCTGGGTGCTGGGAAAGAGAAATCAGTGACTGTGTTTGTGTATTTCCATGAAGTGAGAGTGCATTTCTCAGCTGTGTGGCCAAAAGACACCAGAATTTACCACACAATACTCCCATTTTGTCCACTCCAAACCAGATACTTCCCTCATGAAATCTTTGGGTTTGCTGTGCTTGTTAGCAGAGGATGAATACACCAGCCTTTCTAGGGATCATATACTCTTAGACTTTCTTTTAGGTCAAGTTTATGACTGGGTATAAACTGCATTTTATCCTGGTCTAGGGGCCAAAACAAAAGAATAATTTCCTCAAATGGCAAAAACCCACTAAATTGGTCAGGCACTGGAACAGGCTGCCTAAGGAAGTAGTGAAGTTACCATCCCTGGAGGTGTTCAAAGAACATATAGAGGCAGCACTTCTGGACATGGTTTAGTAGGCATGGTGGTGTTAGGTTGATGGTTGGACTTGATGATCTTGGAGGTATTTTTCAATCTTAAAGATTCTATGATTCTGTGTGCACGTAGGTTTATTAAAAGGGTGGAGAGAAACCTGCTTGCTAGTTAGGCGTTTCATGGCTCGCTTTATCATGTTGCAAAGGCAGAGGAGAGGATAAGATTCCCATCTTACATCTGGAGTTAGGGTCGTGATGCCACATATAACTGTCAGGGACCGAAAGAGTTAATGTCTCAAACATTGTTGTGTGTGTGGGGGGGTACAGTCTGCAGTCTGCATAGGGAGGGGGAGGCCGCATGGGGGATGTGTAGCTCCCCAGGCCCCCATTAACGACTTGCCAAATATGGCCAGAGGTCACACAGCGGTCATCTGAGGAGGGGGCTTCTGACCACTCCTCACATTTAGCGCCTGCTTCGTGCCTGTGCAGAGGACTCAGAACTTTCTGGAACCAGACACTTCAAGGGGCAGAACTGGAGGCAGGGATTAGACTATAAAAGACACTGCCTGAGGGAGCCGCGTGGCGAGCCCCCCACATCATCATGGCCGCCCGCCACCGCGAGCCCCCCACCAGAAGCCACGTGCCCGCTGCCCCACCGGAGGATCTGCACACCCGCCCATCATCGTCGTCGCTGGATCCAAGGGTGGTGGTATCTATTTCCCTCTTTTCCTCTGTCTCTCTCTTTTGTTTTCCTTTTCCTTCTTAGAAATATTCCGCTAAGAGCCCCGGCTACCAACCCCCTTTATGCCTTCCAAGTTTCCAAAGTTAAGTCATTCTTCCAAATGTTAAATAAAATCCTAAATCGATCGTTTGGAATCAGTTCACCTTCATTTAGTCTGAGGGAATCACAAATCTGCTACGGCTCCGAGCTGTAACAATCACAGCCAGCTGACCTACTCTCTGTGTCTCACTGGCTTGAGTGGTGAGGGCAGAAACCATGGCACACAGGAGGGAAGGCGTTGTGACTCCTTTGCAGGAGGGCTGTTTGCATTCCTTTCTAACTCACAAAGCCAGTTACCTAGATGTAATTAAGAGATAAAAGGTACTTTATCTATCGTGGCCAGGAAAAATGGGTTGCTTGCCTAGAGGTATTCTGAGTGCCTTCCCTGGATGCAATTGCATAAACAGCAGAAGGCTCCCTTTTTAGCCATCCATGACAGGACAAGACTTCCCAGTGTGTTTGCTTGCGTTGGTCTGCTGCTGCGCAGTTCTGCATCAGGCTTTAGCTTTGCAAAGTTCAAGAGCGAGTTCAGATCTGAGATTGCGGTTCAGGTGCACTGTGAGAAAGGAAGTCAGAAGATTTTGAATGTAAGAGCGGTCCAGCCAGCTATGGAAGTGCTGGCTGCTCAGCTATTAGTACTTGTCATTTCCATATGCTCTGAGTTTCAGCCAAATACTGAAAAGACAAAAGAGGCTATCTGCTATGTGCCACACAAATATAGGACTAGGTGCAGGTTGGGTTCTCATTAAACCTAATCCTTTTACCTAAGGCTGTTACCCCTGCAGCCTTGTAGCAGAAATTGGAGAGTGGAGGAAAAAACCTCACCATGTTCCTCAAGCCTTGACTCCTTTCTTTTTGTTTTTCATTCAGCAGGGCTTCATGATAGGACTAAAGGGGTGACATCACTCCACTAGATAAATTAATTTAGATTCTCACCAGAAAGCTGGCAGTCAGTGCCAAGGAGGAGAAAGGACCGCAGGAGGAGTGGGAAGGCCACCATCTGCACAGTGAGGTGGCTGGTGCCAAATGGGCTCAGGGCTAAAGGATGGAGAAGGGAAGAGAATGACCACTGTTCTGCGTGCATGGCTTTTGTTGTTTTCCTAGCTACAGATGGGACCTGCCCAGCATTTAGAAGTCACTGAGGCTGATAGAAAAGAGGAAAAGTGGAGAACCTGGTACGGGAAGCATGTGGCTGGAATTTGTCTGGGGTAAAATTTGTAGTGTCTGGACGTGCATGTGAATTACATCAGTCCTTTCCTTCTGACTGTGTTCATTTTAGAGAGCTGGAGGATTTAATCTTGCAAAAAGATCAAAGAGTTACTTCCTCATGCTTAACTTTCATCAATTTGTTATCTGTCACTTATATCAAAGCAATATTTTCCTAGTCTGGAGAATTCAAGACTGTGATGATGTGTAGGAAATATCAGGATCTTTTCTCTGTATAACCCCATTCAGTCACTAGGAATCTGGTATCAGCTGGAGACTGCTACTGTCGCATCTTCAGCTCAGACACAGGCTGTTGCAGAGGAGATGCAGTCTGTGTTCTCCCGCAGAGTATTTACTTTTAGCTTCTTTTGTTGTTCCCTTTTATGCAAAATAAGTATTTTTGAATGTAAATATAAGATTAGGACTTGTATATGGAAGATGCGATTAGTGAGTGTGCACCTACCAGCATACATATTGTTTTCATTAATCAATGGTGACAGTCATTTTGTTTTCATGGTTTTTGGCAATGTTTGCTGTATTCTGAGAGACTTGGTATCTAAGGAATTTGCTGGAAAATAGAATTTTGCATGAAGACACTGGAAAAACACGTTCTTTCAACCAGCTAAATGCAGTCATTGACAGTTATCCTCACATTATATGCAAACCATGTGTGAAAGCACAACACAAGCCCCCCCTCCCCTTTTGTCTGGTGAAGGCTGATGGGGATGTATTGCACATATTTCACAGAATCACAGAATTATCAAGATTGGAAAAGACCTAAAAGATCATCCAGTCCAACCATCACCAATACTTCTCAGCTAAATCATATCCCTTAACACAACATCCAAACGTTTCTTGAACACCCCCACGGTCGGTGACTCCACCACCTCCCTGGGCAGTGCATTCCAGTGCCTGACTACCCTTTCCAAGAAGTAATATTTCCTAACATCCAGCCTGAATCTCCCCTGGCGCAGCTTGAAGCCATTGCCTCTAGTTCTATCACTGTCTACACGAGAGAAAAGGCCGACCCCTAGCTCACCACAACCTCCCTTCAGGAAGTTATAGAGAGCTATAAGGTCTCCCCTGAGTCTTCTCTTCTCCAGACTGAACAATCCCAGCTCCCTCAGCCGCTCCTCATAAGGCCTGTGCTCCAGACCCCTCACCAGCTTCGTAGCCCTCCTCTGAACACGTTCCAGGGCCTCAATGTCTTTCTTGCGGTGAGGGGCCCAAAACTGAACACAGTACTCGAGGTGTGGCCTCACCAGTGGCGAGTACAGCGGGACAATGACCTCCCTGTTCCTGCTAGTAACACTGTTTTTGATGCAAGCCAGGATGCCGTTGGCCTTCTTGGCCACCCGGGCACACTGTCGGCTCATGCTCAGCCGAGCATCAAACGGACCCCCAGGTCCGTTTCCTCCACACAGTCCTCCAGCCACTCTGCCCCAAGCCTACAGCGCTGCCTGGGGTTGTTGTGGCCGAAGTGCAGGACTCGGCATTTGGTCTTGTTGAACCTCATCCCATTGGCTTCAGCCCAGCTCTCCAGCCTGTCCAGATCCCTCCGTAGGGCCTTGCTACCCCGAGGCAGATCCACACTCCCAAGATGAGGTTTTTTTAACATGCTCTTTAACTTCCTAAAGCAGGTTTCTGACTTCTATCAAAGAAGCATTTGTATGTCCTCTCATCAAAAAAACCAGTGAGATTTCAACTACAGCAGGCGCTACTACCTAATCTATCACCACTTCTAAACTAAGACTGTTTTCTTGCTAGGGAAATATCTCTGACTTTATGTCTGTGTCATTTGGCTATTGGCCTAAGTAAGCATATGTATGACTGACGTGTCAATAGTAGATTTCTTTTTGATGAAAACCAGGTGTTTGACAGTATTGCCTTAGTATATCCCCTTGATAATGTTAATCACAAAGAAATGGGATTTGTCTTTGCCAGCTGTAGCCATCAAAAAGTTATTCCAGGTCATTCATCTAGGCTCTTACGATAAATCATGCAGGCACTTCTTAGGAATAATTTTTTCAGCCTTTTTCTCTTCCCACCAGCTAAGGAGATATGTACATGACAATAGCAGATATCTAACTTTAACGTGGCTAACCATAAATGAGGTGATTCTTCATTAGTGTGAATGACACAGCTCTGTCTTAAAGTAGCCATTTACGTAGCCTTTCATTCAGTTCCCTACCCAGCTGAAAAGTCACACGGGGTAAAGCTGCAAAAGGACTCACCTCCTGGGTTTCCATGACTCCAGTTCACAATTGGAACCCACAGCCTTGAATCTTGTCCTTAAACACTAACAGCCTTGGCTCCCCTTTCCCCCCAGGGGAAGCTGGCAGTTTGGTGGGATCTTTCCAATAGCTTGGGCGTTTAACTTGTAAATAAGAAATGCTTCAGACACAAGTTTGCATCTTACATCTTATCTTTTTTTCTGAATCACATACAGCTTCACTTGATATAGGACTCCAGATGTTACTTAGACTACGTAGCCTAGTGACCTGGTGTACCAAATCACTTCCCAGAGCTGGGAGCCTAGAAGACTCAGGAGGTATCATTCTTTTTTGTTTAAAATAGCTATCCCTGAGAGAGTCCTGCTAGTATGAACTAATCTCAGCCGTATTTGATGGCAAATAATGAATTCATGGAAAGCATTAACGGGTCTTAGGTGACTGGACTAGAGTTAGTGATTTGAGTCTCTGAAAGGTGTGTTCTTGCTGCCCAGAAATATCCTGTCTGTATAATGGAAGGCCATGTTCAAGTGTCAGGGTGGGAGTACTGTATCAGCTGAGGCCTGGTGGTTTAAAGGTTTTGTGTATCCCAAGGTTAGAGGGATAGCAAATCCAATGTGAATTAACTCATAATTAGGATACTCCCTATTGCTGAAGGGAGTAAGTATGCACATGTTCATGAAGGGAACTCAGTGTCATTCTTCTTTCTTTCTCAGTAGCTTTGAAAAAATCCAGCTTCCAGCAGTGTTTTTGACTAAGGATGAAACCTACTTCTGTATATGTTTTCTAACGAGTGTGCTGAGGATGGCTGCTAGGTCTGGTTCACTATGGCGAAAAAGCATTTAAATTGAGGAGCCTGTCCAGTTTGGGGAATTAAATAAATTTACTGGGCTTGTGAGATGGAGAACTTGCTCTGGAGTTAAGCAGAAATAGAACTTCAGGGAACCTAGTGAAAATGTGAAATAGCTATTTTTTAAAATTTTCTCAAAGAACTAAGGAGAAAACTTGAGGAGCACCATCAAGACTCTAGGATTCCAAGTTGTCACTTCTCATGGATATGCTCCTTCGACTCTCTAGTAACATCTAAGTATCAGGAGAATAAGTTCTAAAAGTTGCAAGTTTAAGATTCTGTGGCAGTGGGAGCCCAATAAGCACTCAATAAATATAAAAAAGAAAAAGAAGCCTTGAGCCCTCGCTTCACCCACTCTCAGAACTGCTTTATGGTATTAGATATATCATTTATGATAGTTTTCAAATGTAGTTGTTCTGCTATAAGGGTAGAATATTAATTCTAAATCCAAAGTATATTTTGGCATCACACACACGCATGTTTAGGTCTTTTGCACTCTAGATTAGGAACAATAAAAGTAGTATGAGACAATATAACAAAAAGAATAAAGAAACCAATTTCTTATTATTTGTCCATTAAAGTATTTTTCTTTTCAAGTTCAGTCCTCATTCTACTTGTAATACACTTATAAAGTTTGAGAGAGGAATACTACTCTATTGCATTTTATAGCATCCTGAGAGTAGTGGTCAATCTAATTTTTTTTTTTCTTAGTGTAAGTATGTTTGTCTCATACTATTCCAGCCAGCCACAGGAACAGTTATTTCATTGGGGTCATATGTTTCAGTCTCTCTGCCTCTTTATTTTGTGACTTCGTACCAGATGTCAGTGGTTACTGCCAGAGTCAGACTCAGTTTTCTCAATGGTCTTGCTTTAAATCTTCCCTTTCCAAAAATGTGCCTATTCTTATGGTTCAGGGGCTGAAGCTGTGACCTTCCTAATTGCTTTCCAGGTATTCTTCAACCTTTTAACATCACGGGAGAGTCTTTTAGAAGATGAAATGGCAAACAACCTTATTTTGAAAATATATAATGTAGTCATATACATAAAAGTGAACAAACCCCATTGCATCAGCAGGGTGGCCCATAGTCCCAGTCTTAGTAACTGCTTGGCTTATTGAGGGTCAAAACTCTACCCATAAAACATTCCTTGTGCATCTGCAGCTTTCCTTGTGCAATTAGTTAGACTTAGGTTGGCTCGTTGTTCTCCTCTGTGCTCAAACCCCCTCCAGTCCAACATAACCCAGGCACCTGGGACCCACGCAGCCTTGCCAACAACCACCTTGCCCTTATCAAATAAGGCCAAATTTGCCTAATTTCTCAGTTCTTGCCAAGGCTACCAGTACAAGGAAGCGGAACATAAAAACCTTCTCAAACCTCTTGCCTTTCAGAGACAGCCCTGCTATTGAGTGGAATTTTTCTACAGAGGAGCTAAGTTTATCTGACCTTTAACATAAAAAGCAGTGTTGCTGCAAAGTAATTCAAATGAGCATTTCTCTCGAGCACCCGCTATAAAACAGTGCAGTTTCTTAAATGTGTTCATGGCAAGTGCTCTGGGCACGTAGATAACGGCTGCATCTCACTGGATAGCTGCCCTTAGCCTCTGTCTTTTTAATGCCTCCTGCCATTAATGATTTTCCCCTCACATTCCCAGCACAAAGAATAATTCCAAACCCACTAATAAGCCAAACATTCAGATGCAAGTACCACAGTATCCACAATGATTCTGTCCATCCTCCTTGTAGCCGGGACCAAATTCACCTTTAGTGTAATTTTATCATGGTCAATGGAGTTTCACAAGAAATGATTTTCAGGTAGTTCCCAGTGGACAGCCCAGCAGGAGCTGTTTACGTTGATGCTGATTCCCAGAGCTGTCCCTGGTATTTTAGGAGTGAGGCTGGAAAGAGCAGTTTTGATTTTTCAGTATGGTGTTTCCAGTGAGTATTTCCCTTCCGAGTAGAAAATGAAATAACTTTAAAATGTACAAAAAGTGACATAAAACTGCATGCAATCACTTTTATTGGACTAACTAAAAATAAGAGGCTAGCTTCCATTACTGTTGGGAAGCTGTAAAAGACTAGGGCTGTGATTTAGTTGATAATGTTATTGAACTTCTCTGACAAAGGTAGACGCATCAATAACTTCTGTTATTATGTTTTTATGTCTTCTGAAAATAGATGTTTATTTGCTTTATATCTTTTTCTTCTCAGAAACTCTTTGTGGGAAAGTTCCCTTTAAAGAATAATTAATTTGAGCATATAAATTATAGCACTCCTTGAAGTTTCCCTGAATAAGTTAGAAGACATCATCAGTTATTGTCTCTCCATTTCCCCTTCTCATATTTGTATTGCATTGCCTATGAAAAAAAGGAGAAAACTCCCATGCCAGTGTGGAACTGAACCACAGTAAGGGAATCTGCGGTTGATCCAAGGGCCAGGAGTTGGCACAACTAGGTGCTGCTATGCAGGAGTAGCCAGTTACCACTTGGTGACTTCAAAACCTTTATTAGGGCATATGGAGGAGATTTAAGACCCCTGTGGCTCTCTCTGACAAAGAGATCACCATCAAACTCTTAACACAGGTTGCAACAAACAGGTAGGCATAAAGAAAACAAAATATAGCCTCCTCTCCTTTCAAACAGCAACACCAGCCTCCATCAGGAATGTTCTCTGGGGATTAATATCTGCTGGTGGTTAATGAGCCAAAGCACAATGTGGGCCATTAACTCCTCCCAGCTGGTTATCAGTTCCCCAGGAAATGTCCTACACCTCAATCATTATTGTTCAATTACACCCACATCGCTGGGTCCTGTGGCCTTGCTGCCACATCACATTTCTAACAGCTGTGTTTGGCCAGCCACTAACTGAAAGGCTGCATCCCAATTTGAAAGTCAGCAGAGGGAGAAGGACATGAGGGCTGGTTGATGAGCAGCTATGGTCAGTCCTGCATCTCCTTCACTTTCTCGCAGAGCGGTGTACTGACAGTAGATTCAAGCAGAGAAGAAAGAAAGCAAGCAATAGTCATGCTGCCTCCTTGGCTTAGCTGTAGGCAATGATCAAGTCCATGGAAATCAGGAGTCTCCTCCAAGCATCTGCCCCACAGAACACGACAGCTTCCGTCAGTGGTTCCAATGCAGAGCTGTTCAGAATCCTGACTAGCTGTCCTGCCTGGCATAGGCAAAACTGATTTCTGGCTTTGTTTTGTAAAAACTCATCTTTCACACTTCCTATGAATAGACACTGTAGAAACTGCGGTGTGACTCTGCTAGCAAAATGTTTGCTTTTGATACTGTGAAACCTTTTTCATAAAGTCAAATTACTAGGTCGCCTTAATGTCAGAATCCTATCTATCTGTATTACGTGTCTGTAGCAGCTCATTTAGTATTTAAATGCAGTAAATCAACATGGTAAATGTTGAGATGAGCTGTTCTCATAGCATAGGATTGAAACAAGAAGGCTCATTTTTCAAATGAGAAGAGTCCAAATGAATCAATGCTGTCATCTTTCTGTGAAATGTGTCAATTTTAATAGAACTGTCTCTTTAATGGAAACATCATTCTGTCAGAAATTTTCCAACCAGTTATATACCCAGCAGCAACTGGTAAAAATGCCAGCACTGGCTTTTGAAGACTGTCCTGCTAGCCCGGGGCAACCTGGCCAGTGAGCCAGCCAACAGCCGCCTTCGCCTGAGAGGAGCTGCTGTTCCTGCTGCTCCCGTGTGAGGGGAGTGGACACGTTCCTCCTGCCAGCCCCAGGCCCAGGACCTGCTCCTACCACATGTCTGCTTGCAGAGTCTTCAGTTTTCCCCCTTCTCTGCCACCTTGCAGCAAAGTATCATCTCTTATAGCATTACACACCAAACTGCCAATACTCCTTTTTCAGGCAGAATGGCAAATTATGACATCTGAGATGTTCACATCCCGCTCAACTGCTGAAGACCTAAGGGGCAACCAGAGAGGTACCTTCCAGTCCTTTGGAGTATTTTTTTTTATTTGCACTTTATGTGAAGGTGACTTTGCAATATTTTGCTTTATTCAGTGTATTAAGTGGAATGAGTCAAGGCTAAACAGATGAATATTTAAATACCTGGGGGGAAAAGGCTGAATTTTCAAGGAATCACAAGCACATGGGCCAGTAAAAATGAAGAGTTTGCAAAGCAGATGGCTATTTGTTGGCTTTAAGGGACAAACTCAAAACCAAAAATCCCAATAATGCCATGAAATATAAAATCAATTTGCATTCACTGAGCAATACGCGTGCAAGCATAGCAAATAAGCACAAACAAAAATCTGTGTCACTTGTTTTCATGCATAAAAATGTAGGTAAGGTTTGAATGTCCATGGGGTCTCCCAGAAAATCTGGAACTATATAGAGTTCAGGCAACCAGTTTGGAAAGTTTTGTACTGGTTGCTACTTGCAAATCAAGGCATGGTATCTGTATCTTCTACACCTATTAAATTCTCACTAGGTAAGTGTGTGTGTGTGTTAGCTAGGTTTATTCAGAAAGACAGAAGTATCTGGGCTGCCAGAAGTCTATTGTACAGGATCTACTTCTTAAAATGTAAGTTAAACAAGGTTTCTTTTCCTGAATATAGCATTGTATTTTTTTGTCCAGCTGCAATCGTGACTTGTAAGCTGTAGAAGCAAGGTAGTATGAGTGTGAAATGAAAAAAAAAAAAAAATTGATTTAATTTAAAAGCAATATGCTAAGAGCAACATCTGCAGAGTGAATTCCAGACACAGACTCCTCAAAATAGACTTTTGATCTTCTATTCTCACCCATTGCATGGTGAGAGGCTGTTGCTGCAGCAGAATGCAAATGAAGTAGGTAGTCTGTTTCTCTATACCCAGCCTTCTAAATCTCAAGTCTACTTGTATTCCTAATCCTGGATTCAACTCATAAAAATTAATTCTTAAGAATAAAGGAAGGTAGGTAGAAGGTGTGAAGACCGGTGATGCTGAGCGAAAGCCCTGTGGTGTTATGGAGCCATGTGGTTATCACCCTTCTTGAAAGACGTCCGGGCCTCGCGGCACGCTTGCTCAGGCAGGTCTTGGTGGCAGTGGCGAGAGGGAGTTGGGACAACATTCAGGCAGATTTTTCTTTACACTTCTCAGAGACCAAACACCTCTGCCTTTCTGTTAGAAGATGGTGTTTCTGCAGCTCCTTTTTTTTCTCTTTCCAGGGTTTGCCCTGAACTGACCTTGCAGTTTTCTCTCCCTGCTCTTGTCCCTCAGGCCCACTTGAAGTGCCTAGAAGGTAGCACTGCTACAAGGACAGGGTGGAGTTCAGGGCAAGCCTCACCTCCAAGTACTTACCCAGCAGATCTGTGTCCTGCAAAATGTTCATTATTATTCTGTTGGCAGTTTAATTTTTGTAGTTACCTCAAATACAGTTTACATGAGCTGCAGTTGCATCTTCAATAGGAGTAGTTAGGGAAATTGCATTGCCTTCTGAATGGCAGGTGCTTTGTATTCTACCCTCTTAAAAAAAGAAAAATCCCAACAAACTGTCTAGAGCTACAGAGCGTAAATGGTGGCTTTTTCGGCAGTGACTCCAGGGACACTTTCTCCTACACACTTATCCACTAGCGTAGTCTCCTGTGAAAGACAACGAGAAGCTTCTGCCATCCTTGCACTTGTAACTTGTGCTTGTAATTCATAAGCTGTGCTCCACAGCTATTCTTTGCAGGCTCCAGCAGCAAGGTTCCCAAAACGAGAGTCGAAACAACTCCTCATAAATGCTAATGAGGGCCATGTGGATAAGCCTTTATTTGCTGCACATTAAACTTACCCTGAAGGACAATTTCCAAGACTTTTATAACTTGAGTGAGAGGGGGAGGGAGGGATATTAAGACTCTCTTCTAATGTCAGTGCCTTTTGGCCAGTTTCATTACTTTCATTTTATTCCTTGCCACTGATCCTTAAATAGAATTTATGGTTGTCCATTTTGCACTCACCTATTCATAGGGTCACAAATGTATCCATGCAGAATGATTACTGTCACATAGCCAGAGGAAAGAAATGCTCTGGGAAAAAGAGCTCCAGGGGGGAAAAAAAAAAAGGAGGATAAAATCTCTTGGAAAAAAATCAAGCTTCTCCTATCTGTTGTAGAAAAGACCCAAAAGGGACAGAGTAACTTTTCAGCTTTGCATACATTATGGCAGCAGCTTTACAGTTAGTGTCGCCGTGTCCAGCATTATCCTTAGTAAAAACGCAGCTTCACAGAAAAAATCCAGGGTTCATGGAGGAGAAGTTATGCTTGTCAACATGCTGGCAGAAGACAATCTTCCATTTCCTTGTAAGCATCACATCTTCTCATGCCATGAGAAATAATACGCAGTCCCCAAAATAACCCTGTATACAGTGAGGCAACAAAACACACATGCTGTCCTAGTAATATCTTTGACAAAACTGCCAAAACCATAGTTATACTTCATCTGTTATCTTGGCTCCTTTATGTGCCACCTTTACTGGTGGTGTCTTATCACAGGAATGTGTTATTTTGTTGGATTGATTCTGTGTATCAGATGGAGTGGAGTACTGTCTTTGATGCATCATGTCAGTCACCCCTTCTAAGTCAGGTCAGTGGTCTGATTTCTATGTTGAGGTGCCTCACGTGCAATGCTGGTCTGATATGTGCATGTGTGAAAGCCAGCATGTCACCAGATCTCACCTGATGAGCCAAGGAAACATTGCTGGTAGGATGCGGTGCCCTGAATATACTATATTGTGTCTACAATGCCATCTACAAAGAAAAGCCTATGTAGACCAACAAAGAAACACAGGAATGGAGAGGAATCAGAACAAGGTAATGAATAATTTCATTCAAGCTGGCTGAGCAAGATTTTGACAATTTTCAGAACTTCAGCCTTCGCAAGGAAAGATATCACAGTAATTTCTTGAGAAAACTAACACTGCAGAACTATCTTACTCAATAGAAAAGTAGCTTTTATGTTATCTCTGTTAACCTTTGGCATTGTTTTATTCTGAGAGATTGTCTTTAGTATAACACTGGCCATGCTACCTCCTTATAACCACAAAATAGTTTACTGTCAATGAGCACAGAAGTTTTAAAGGTTTACCTTTTACCTTCTACATTTGGAGAAGTAGGTAAAAGAATCTAAGAAACTGGTCTTGACTTTTGGGAAATACGATCTATTTTTTTTTTTGTCTTTTCTCCCTTAGCTCCTCTGTATCTTTTCACTTGGGACTAGAATGAGAAGTGCCATCCCAAAGATATTGGGCACTCAGATCCCATTTCAGCTGGAGTTGAGCACTGAAGTACAAGGGGACCCTTTGAAAATCACAGTTTTTAGTGTTATTTGCTAGCAACAAGGGATCCTAAAACATTGTGAGTAACGAAGAAGATAAGGGATATACTTTAAAAGAGGCCCACTCTACCTTAGGTAAGGTTACTGATGTGAAACTCCTGGCCTCCTCAGAAGAAATAATTATACAAAATCTTGCAAACATTTGTCCTTATGAAAATTTCCACCTTTTTTTTCTTCTTAATAACTCAAGAACTTGTAGATCTGAAACACCCATGTGTGGTAGTACTTAAAGTGAGGGAACTGGAGCCTTTTGAATTTTTTTTCATGCTTCTTTCACAACTGGCAGAGGGTTGCAAAGTGAAAAGCTGACATATGGGTCACTTTTGCTGACACACTTGCCAGATTGCACACATCTACCAGGCCATTTGTTTCAAGGACATAGAAATCATTAAGTTGCAGTAAGAGAGCTGCACACATCTTGATCAGTAGCTCCTCTGCAGAAATATATACCTAAGTTTGAAAGTGGTCACTTTCACTAATTAGAGAATATACAGAAGAAAAAAAAACACTTTCTAGATCTTTCAGAAGAATTTATTTGCTAATTGTAAGATATTTTGATTAATTTCCTCTTTCATAACATGATAGTTGGACTAAAACTGAAGTACATAAAAAATTCACAAACATAAAATATTTCTAAAGAAATAAACTTCCTACAGAAAACCAAAAGCTACTTTTCAGATTTAGAAATTTTTTCCCAAAAGATATCTTACTTTTTTCAATGCCTGCTCAGATGGTGGAATTATTGTGGCATTTGAAGTCTTTTATGGCAGAAATCTCCGTGTAAGGTTTGCACTTCATCTTTTTTTTTTGTGTGTGCACCAATCACATCTACAGCAAAGAGTCTGTTTATGGCCCCAAAAGCGATTGGTACTCTTTTTATGTAATTCTTCCTGAATAAATCTTCTCCATTGGCATATTTTTGCTGCCTAAAAAGCTCTTTCTTACATTCCTATTTGTAATAACAATGCAAAGATAGGAAAATGAGCTGAGCTGTGATTCATGGCTAAGAGTGACTTACATTGCACTGATGGTCCTTACTACTGCAGAGGACACAACTTTCTGTGCCCTTCAGCTTAGGTTTGCTGGGCTGACAGAACACAGAAGTCACTGAGAGACTGTGAAGATAAAACCTTCATTAATGTCTGTAAAAAAAATGAACAAAACCTTTCTGAAAATATAAAATACACAGCATGTAAAGACAACTTTATTTGTTAGATGTATTCACTGAGTAGAATTTTTTTCCTCTCGTGGCATAGACGCTCCAAGAGACAAAGTTGTTAATGATGGCTTAATCTTTTCCTGCTTCTTATTCCTCATATACACCTCAGTCTGTAACACTGCAGTCATTTGCTGTGGCAGTTGTGATGGTGACATGGAGAGTAAGGACTGCAGTTGACAAATTAGGCATGGAACAGGCAGCAGTATTTTTGTTAATATCACTTCAACTCACTTGCAGCCTTGAAACTGGGCACATGGTGAGTTTGTGTAATTTCTTCTACTTACCCTGGTTAACTTAAATTACTGCTTATTTCATCATGTCTTAATGCTGGCCTGAGTCTCTGCATGGATGTCCTGCCACCACAGGCACAAAGCAGAGCTCCTAATCTTCACCCAAGCCTGTATTTTCTTTTGCAGAAACTGCTCCATCTTCCTTGCCAGTTTGATCTTTACAATAGTTTTCTCCTTGATCCTAAAGCTTGCATCAGAGCTAAAGTTTCCCCTTATTCCTTCCATAACCATCTAAAAATTGGCTACCTCTCCCCTCACAGATAAATTTCATATTTCATATGACCAGAAGGCTGCTGCAACAATCCTTTTCCTGGCTTGTCAGTACTCTCTTGAGGAGGGCGGAGAGGTTGCATGCACTGGTAGAATGAACTATTCATCTGAAAAAAAAAAAAAAATCATCTCAGCACTACTTGTCACTTCAACTACAAAACCTTTCTCTCCCTTTCTCTGCTATGAATTACCTGGCTGCGCTATCCCATTGTTTCTGCTGTTGACCCCTTCCTCAGTTTTGCCAGTAATACCAGTCATCTTGTGTTTTCCTCTCGTGTAAGAAGAGGCCTACAAAAGTTCCCTTCCTGCAAAACTGTCTCTTGTCCTAATGCTGACAGAAAGCATATGCTTGTTAAAATTCAGGCAGCAGACAAGCCGGGGTTAGTTCGTTTCAGGCTAACTAGTATTGAGTCATCGTTATCTCTCTGTTCGCTCTCCTGGTTCAGCAGAAATATTTCATTACTTACATTATCCTTAGGTTTTAAATTCCTATATAAGGAATCTGCATGCTGGATTATTTTATGGCAGCTGCCTCGATACAATGACAGAAATAATGTTACTATCTATGTTGTGGAGAGTGAGACCTGCACTTGTAGGCCTGTCAGTCTGATTGGCACCCTCAACAGCCACCATAATTTGCATTTAAATGGCTGACACAAACCAAATTTCTGGTTTATATTAAGATGTCTAGCAAGCACAGACATGAAGGCTCAGTCCTGTAATGGAGAGTCAGAGGGAAGCTATTGATGAAGCAGTTCCTCGTGGTGTTTAGCATGCGTAGCATCACACAGTGCGAGCACTGTGTGTGTTTGGGGTGCAATGGGAGACTCTATAGATACCCTTGAGACAGCAGCTCTGCTTTAAGGAGTGTTTCTAGTTGGAAAGGGAAAAAGAAAAGCAAATGAACAAACTTGACATGGGAAATGGTTGCCTTTCAAACAAACTTCTCTCATAAACAGAAAGGCAGCCTTTCTTCCACAGCCTAGTGAAGCCTGTAAAACAGTTGGAAAAGCGTCCATCCTTCCCTAACATGGTGCCCTGAGCAGTACCTGCCAGGGTGGGGGAACTGCCAGGGAAGGTATCACCTCTCAGCAGCATTGCTTGCCCCTGGCCACACCAACAAGCCATGGCTGAGGTCCCTCAGCACACCCCCTTCTCCCTTCCTTGGGTTCTTGTACAAGAAGCAATATGTCTGCCTGAGAAGCTGCATTTGGGTGACTGAGAAGCTGCATTTTGTGATTTGCCAGTACCGCTGCTGAGGGATGCTGATGCACTACCCTCTGAGCAGAGGCAGGCTGGACAGATCGATACAAGATACACAATGCTTCTGAACTGGCTGCTTTTTGCAGCCTTATGAAGCATTGACAGCTTTGGAAATAGATTTTTAAAATAAGCTTTTTATGACAGCGACTGAACTCAGAGCCAGGTGAAATCTTGCCATTCAAAAGCCATTTTGAAAGGGGAAAGCATATGCCTAGCTTTGCAAGAAGTGTTTTCTATTAAAAAAAAAAAGCCCGTAGACTAAAGAGGTGATACAGCAAAAATGACCTCTATAATGTGGACATGTAAACGCAGTATACTACTAGCATTTGTACATTATTTATCATGGGTGTGTTTGGCTTCTTTTGGTGGTGTGAAGGAACCATCTTATTTATGTCCTAATAATGCAGTGCTATCATCACCCCCCACCACCATTTCAAGTCAGATAAAACAGCATAACCAATTCTGTCTCCACAGGCTAATCTGCATCATCCTTCTCTTGCCACTTCATTGGTATTTAATGTTCTCCCTACAAATACGCTGATTCAGCTTGACCTTCGTCTCACACTTAGCATCCCCTCTCAACCAACTTTACAACCACCTCGCCAGGAATCTTTAGTTCAGACACACACTGGGTCCCCACTTCTCTGCCGAACATTCATTTTTGCATGCATCAGTCCAGATTTTCCATTCCTCTGCTTTGGTGTAATTCAGTTATGCTTAACTGAGTTACCTCTGACATCTTCCAGTGGCAGAGAAGAGACTTGGCTGATTGTCTTTGTTTTGTCAACTGTAATTCTCAGTTACAGTTTTCTTAAAACTATCATCTCCAATTCTCTGCCTATTTCACAGCAGGGGTGGGCAAAGCTGAATTTGAATGGCAAGTCATCCGTAAGTGGCTTATTAGACCAGTCCCTGGAGTCCCTGCGGGAGCACCGGCCTGCATTGAACTGGAAGCTGCTCAAACGCCCAAGAGAGCCGCTGCACTGAAGGGCGTCCAGATAAAATAGACAAGAAGGATGGCTGGAGGGAAAGTGTTACCCTAACAGAGATGTGGAGCTGAGGAAATGCTGATTTGCCAGGCTTATATAGACGAAAAGTGAACAGAAGCCATTAAGGTTTGATTCAGTACCTCTTCCTCATGACAATACTCCCCTACCCATCCACAAGCACATTTAAAAAACCATATTTTTTTCTCCATTCTTTCCATTATTTTTTTGCCAGTTAAACAGGGCTGTTATTTGGCCAGTTCATTACTCACAGCAAGGCTCGCTGTCCCCACTGAGGTCAGGACGGGCATGCCGTTATACATACCCCACACATGTTGAGGCTGAGGACTTTTATTTCTGAGAAATACAATGCTGCAGAAATAGTGTCTGTAAGGGTCTTCTTGCAGAATTTCTTGAGCTTTTATGGACACTTCAGGTAGCATTTGATGACTGTATTTTCTGAGAAGAATGAGTGCCGCTAGAGAAACACCATGGGAGAGACAAAAGTGGTTAGCGTTTTTGCTTCTTAAAGATTTCAGAACAAAATTGTTGAACTGATATAGCAAATATGGATTTGTATACATGCTTACTCTGAAAACGAAAATGGCTAATAATTTTTTTTTATGAAGACAGTATAAAAAATAAGCCATGTCAGAACAAAAATATTTCATCCTGATAACTCCTACTTGGAAGACACAATTAATTCTTTGTCACATGGCTCAGTATTTCAGAAAATTATTTTGTGCCTATGTGCATATTTAAACATTAGCCAAGGTTCTTGCATCTTAATTTAAGCAAGTAAAAGAGTACTTTGTTGTTTATTGCATTACCATTATTCATTGTATTTTATTGGTATGTTCTCTTTATTTTATTAGCACTTCATAGTAAAAGCTTTGAGTGTGTTATGCTTTTTGAAAGGAAAGATTAAACTGCTTACTATTCCACAATGAACAGATGTAAGATAGGGGCAGCAATAAAAGCACATAGCCTTTTGGTAAGCAGCTGGATGTGGTATCAGGATCGGAGACTCAGGCTAAATAAATTTGTTATTTTAAACAAGAGCTGAAAAATAATCCTTCAAGAAGTCAGTTGTAAATTTGTCAAAATTTGTGTCTAAGTGTTTACCAGCACTGTAAAACAAAGTGACTATAGCAATTTTTTTAAGCCTGCATTTCCCTGGTATGTTCTGAAAGCATGGCAAAAATAAAGCTGATGGGAAACACCACTGCAAATGGCAAATTCCAGTTCTCTTACATTCATGCAATGTTGTTCTAGGGAATGCTGTGATCTCTTTAACTCCTGTGCTGCCAGTCTTTGTGCATATACTTAACTTTACTCTCATCAAATTCTCTAACACCGATCATAATTTTAGAGTTAACAGTGGAGATGAGAGCTTGCAGGTTCTGGAGTGCACTTCATCCTTCCAGTCTTAAACTACAGCTAAACGTTTTCTAACTTTGACCTTTAGTATTAGTCTAGCCCCTTGCAACATCTTGCAATTTTGGAAGCTTAGAAACAAAACAAGAGTTTGCAGTTTTGGGCCTTTGTTTTCTAAGTATCATCTTTCAGAGCCCTTGATAAGTTTAGAATAATGCATAATTGAAGCTGAAAATTTTCTTCCTCCTCTAAATTTCTCTCTGTGGACTTCTAGACCTCAGTATTTCTAGCCAAGTTTTAGTTAATAAAACATGAAAATGATATTTTCTTTGACTGTGACAATCTTTTCTGTTATTCCATTTACAAAACATTTTAAAAAACAAAACCTGTTTTCTGAAGTGAAAAGCTAGATTCAGATGCTGATATTCTCAGTAAATCATTGCTCCTGAAAATTGCTACTTTTTAATGGTGTTTCCCACCTTTCTATAAATAAAAATCATGTCATGCCAGTAAATGCTGCCCAAGGATTCTTCCCCCCACCCATCCCTTACTGTTTTTTTATGGCTTCTATTAATGCCTAAGAGGAAATACTTCATATTTCTTGTATAATATCATATTATGCATAATACTGTACATGAAGTATTTTGATCTGTTATTTGTCCTTTGAACAGATGTACCTTCAAAGATTTATAAAACAAAAGCCTATTTTTAAAATCTGATTGTGTGAGCTACGGAATGCCCCTTTGTTTGTCTTATGTAAATAAATGAGTAGGGAGAATTGGAAAATTTATTATATCATTGTCTAATTTCACAAGTATGAAAATGGGACAATTTCCAAGAGATATCTGCTTTTTTTTAATCAGAACCTTTCCTGATCTTTTTCCTGTATTTGCACTGTTGCTAGAATCTGTCATTCATTGACCCTTGCATTTGCACAAACTGAAAAATTTGAGGTAGCCTTTGTTTTAAATCTGGACTCAAGAACAAATATGACCTAATAACCCTGAAGACCTTGAGGGAACTGTGCTTTCTATGATAGCACAGATGTACTCTAAGTAGTTGGGATCCCTAACAAGTATTTGTTGACATACTTCGGTTTGGATACTATTAACAATATAAATATATTTTAAAATATATATAATATATATATTTATTTTCTCATATATATTCTGATAAAATTAGTGGTATGCAGCTAATATATTCTCAATTTGGGCAGAGGTACAAATTAGCATCTATTAATAGGAAGGCAGCTATTTAATATAAAACTTTAAAAATGAGAAAATGTATGATGTTAATTATAATGAATGTCACAGCACTGATGTGAAGATCCGTCTAGCATCAGCTATAAGAAGCCAAAACAATTAAATCTGTGCATAGCTAGCAATCTCTGGAACACTTCCTTCTAGAAGGTATGTTCCTTAGAAAACAGATTATCAGTTGCTCATCTTTAGCTTGCACTGTGCTGACATAATTTACATTATAGAAAATAAAATAAGCCACAAGAGGCAACAAAAGTCCATGTTAATCTAACAGGTCATGATATAAAATTGCCACTTCCTACTTACATTTTTTAGTATGGCTAAAACCTTGTTCCTGTTTTCTAGGCCTGTGAAGAGTATCTCATCTTCAACTTGACTGACTCTTCTTTGTGTAAAATATTTAGAAATTATTCCTACATGGCATGTCTAAGAAAATGCCCTTCTTGTCGTCTTTACAGCTGAGCCGTCATTTCACATGTCAGTTACTGCAACATCCTTTTCTCTTTCTGTGTGAAATGTGGTCTCAACCTTACTCCTCTCCACTCCACCTACTGCAAAGGTCTTTTTCCTAAAATGCCACACTGACCATCAAGATTTCCTAAGGCACCCCATTCCTGGGCTTCCTTTCTGTTTCGCTGACCAGATTTCTTGATTTCTTTCTGTAAGACTGCTGATACCCGTCCTGACCATATGCACTGATTCTCATTTCTTATAAAAATCCTGATCTCTGTCCAGATATAACGCAAGTCTCTGCTTCTCTTCTTACCTTTCAAATATAATTTTCATGTTTCTCTTCAGCACCCTTCATACTCTAAAAGAAAGGTCCATGACTAGCCACAGACCTAAATCATTATTTTTCTTCCTTATAAGTTTCCTTTGCTCTGATCATAGAATGGTTTGGGTTGCAAGGGACCTTTAAAGGTCATCTAGTCCAACCCCCCTGCAAGGGGCAGGGACATCTCCAACCAGATCAGGTTGCTCAGAGCTCCGTCCAACCTGGCCTTGAATGTTTTGAGGGATGGGGCATCCACCAACCTATTCCAGTGTTCTACAACCTCATTCTAAAAATTTTTTTCCTTATATATAATCTAAATCTACCTTCTTCTCCTCAGTGCCTATAAACTTTCAACAACAGCATGCTCAGAGCATATTTTGATCAATAAATACTATGTTTTTACTCTTTTATTAGTCTTTTCACTTAGCCTAAGCTCTCTTAGAGGCAGAGGATTTCTTGTGGTCCCTATTTCAATAGTGCCAAGGACATTGGGTCTTTGTCCATGAATTAGGCACCTAAATGCTATAATATTCTGAATAGTAACTTGTATTCCCTGCAAGTAGGTCTCTACCCATGTAGTAGATGGATATACAGGATTTGAGAAGCTTGAATTAGAAAGTAATGTGTTCTGGGGCATTTTCATGCTAAAGCCTTAAGGAAGCGGCGTGATTTGTGTTGGGATTTCCCATTGTACATTTCTTTTTTATATGCCCAAGGAAACCCTCCTCCACATCAGACTTTAGTTTGTCTTGTTCTATAAAAACTGATGGCTGCTTCAGGGGAAGATTAGAAAAACTATGTAGGGGAAAATTATGTAAAGAATATGATAGAATGTTTGTTTAATGCTATCAGTTCATCACTGGTTTATATGCTGAAGCATGAAGGTCCAGAAGTACTCATTTTCTCAAAGGAAAAACAATCGTTCCTGTAAATTATTGTATATATGACTATAAATCTGGCTTTGGAGATTTTAGAGGGAGGGATAACTAAAAGAAAAAAAAACAACAGAAACATACTCTTTGTTATGTCATCATTTTCCCCCATCTCTTCTCATTAGGAAAAAGCAAAGAACAGAAATAGTCACTGACTTTGGAATGGACATTAGGAAATAAGATGGACATTAATTACCGACAAAGTAGTAGGAGTAATGGCAAAAAGACAGTGATATTAACCTGGATAAGCTCAGTAAGTTAAAGATAAAATGATACTCATGACATGAATAGTCATTGTTAGTTCCTGCAGAAAAGGAGAAAAGTACCCAAGGCAATGATGGCTTAGAAACTAATGTAAAAATGAAGATTTTACTTTTTTTCTGTAAGTAAATGGAATGCTACAGGGAGAACCATGATGGAAAAGCCTGAGAGTGTATAGCAACAAAAAGAAATGGCTATATGAATGAACTCTGTGGCACTGGGAAGCAAATAGAGCGACTATGCGGTCTGAGGGATGACAAATTGAAAATGTCAGCATATGTGGAAACATTCTTGAAAGAAAAGGACATAACAAAAATGAAAAATAAGAGATAGTTTTGCTATGAAAAAATATTCTAAATCAAACCTGAAAATCTCAATTTAAAGGCGCTATTACTAGAAGAATATAGGCATGTTATATCTCTTAATCACTGTAGTATCAGTTAAGAGAAACTAGACAGATGGAAACGTTAAGTGCAAATTTACTCCCTTTTTAAAACTGCTCAGGCATGAAGAAATATCTTTGTGTAGAACAATGAAAACAAAGCAGAAGGAAATAACTGCAAACGAAAGAAGAGTAGAAGGCTACTTTCCTTAACAAAACTTTCAGAAGTGCTGAGGGCTCTTGAACTTCAATAATATTCCTCACACTGATTTTATTTTAGGTTTCCCTAACACGAATTTTTTAACTCTGTTTGACTAACACATGTGTAACCTAACCATGTATTATGATGTTGGAAGGGTTAGGCCATTAAGATAAGAAAAGCTTAGGGACTTCCTGAGCTAGAGGTCTTATCTTTGGCTATGCCATACAATCTCATAACCTGCTGTGAAGAGGTGGTAATAAAATCCCTTCATACTGAAATAAATTAATGTAGACAGGGTTATTTCTTTTCTAGATAATTGCAATAGCAGCACATTTGGCTTTTGAGATTCCTGACACTGTAGGAAGGCATTCAGAGGTACAATATTTACTCTAGGCTGCCTCTCTGCTTACTCTTGGCACTGAGTTCATCTCAGGAAAATTCAGCGTCCCTGCTCAGGGAAATACAAGACTTCAGACATGCTGTTTCTTGCGTTTTTCATATTACGTAATAGCCAAGAAAAGGTCTTTGAGCTCTCATTTAAAGAAACAGTACCTGAACAGAAACTATCTGAATCCTGAAAGTGTCATTGATAGAAACAAGCTGCTACTTGAAGGAATATGATTATTCCTATTAATATGTCATACCAGGGTAGTTTGTGAATCCCTCGTAGGGATAGGAACCTGGATCTTCTGAGTACCTTGCCAGTACAGAAGGCAAGGATGCACTGGGGCCACTTGAATGCCAGTAACTTGCTCTAATTCATGCACATTAATGTACACCTAGACATTCTCATTACCTGTTGGCAGAAATGTCACCATTTGAATCCCACTTAGGGGCTGTCATCACCTTCCACCAGCACAGGGGGCCTCACTGTGTGTTTGTGATGGACACCCGATTGAAAGAAATCACGTGAACAAGGAAGAAATTGTTCTGTGATCAAGATGTTCCTTAAAAATAAGATGTCCTAGACAAATAATTCCTGAATAAATACTTAAAGGCACTGTGTTAATAAGGAAAACATTAATACAATTTATACTTCCAGCCTACTGTCTTGGAAGAGAACTTAATTGTCAAATATCCAAATGCTGTTCCATTAAGATAAATGCATGTTTACACTGGGTTTAGCTTGACAAATTTGATTTGATAATTTTCATTAATGTCGTAGCTTATTGACAGTTTAGCTAATGCCTCTTGCATCTTCTCTATGATTGTTTGACAGCATTGCTTTATGACTTTCCTGAGCTGTCAAACACACTGAATCTACATCTCCACATGAGCATGCATGAATGGTTCAGTAGCTTCTGTGTACATGAAAGCCAGAATGATGAAATACAGAAATACAGTTAAAGGCATAGATAACCAAACCCAATTACTCTACATAGTTTGCACTCTGTTGACTCTGGTAATTTTAGTTGTTTTCAATCACAAACAAGACAAAGGTCAACATGAATGTGAATCATATTCTGTCATGTGGTTCTTGCAGAGTTACAAACAGGTTTGTCAGCATTTCTGGCATACAGCAGCTGCATGATGGTACCAAATGTTTTATATCTAAAGCTCATTAGTTTTTTCTTTGCTTTACAAAAATAGAAATCTATGCAGGCTTTGAAACAGGAAGCTCTGAACTCAAATTGTACATCCCACTCAGTTATCTTTTCTTGAAATGCTTGCCTCAGGTAAGGCTGTTAACATATTCATACTGATCCATTTTCATTCTAGAATGAGGAAGTAGGTTAGTTACAAAGAAAATTTATCTGCTTCTAGTAGCAAGAATCAGTCTTATTTGTAAATATGATGTAGCAACAGGGAGTGAGAGAAGATACGCAAAAGCATCCAAGCTAGGAACAAAGGTTTCTTAGGCTTTCTATACTATTGCCCTCACATTTAAATGCACTCTGCCCCTACTAACTACACTGAGACTTTTTTTTTCATAAACTCAATCTATGAGAAATGATCAAATGAGTGAATGAGACAGATGGAAAAAAAGGGAGGTCAGATGTGCTGGCTAAAATGAAATTGCTATTAGGAACTGTTTAGAAGGACAATCTCCCTGTTTCTTTAGCTTTCTGTATTTGCTCATTACAGAAATAATTGGTTTAGTTGTTGACACATACAAGGGCTTGTCACATCTCACAATTTATAACCATTAGATTTTTTTTTCCCCATGACATCGATTGTACACAGTGTAGCCAGAATGACTAAAAGCTAATGTCTGCTCTTCTAAGATGTTTCATTTGGTTTACAAATATATCTTAGGCGTGATTTGTTTAAAATCTGTATGCATGAATAGATCAATAACACAGGATCCTAAATGATGAAACACTGGAAACTCTGCCAACAGGCCAAGGGAGTGTTCACTTTCTGGCTTCCTCATGATAGAGGCAGGATGGCCTGGAGGCAGGGCAATGCAATAATTAGAGAGGCATTGCCGAGCAGGAATCGCCAGAGCCAGGTTAGCCACAGGATGTCCTTATTCAGAGATTTTCTAAGCTGCAGAAATAACTTGCAAATAAAAAGATCGGCAAACTGTAAGCCAGTGATGACCCACTTCTGGCTAGGAGAAAGGAAAGAGAATTCTTGGTGTGACTGTAGCCACAGACTCTCACAGTTGGAAAAAAAAAAAAAAAAAAGAGAGGATTGTTTCTCTTTTGTTTGCCTCCAGAACACAAAGAATAATGACAATGGGCATCAGGGCTCAGATTTTGCCAGGATACCTTTTCTTCAGTGCTGTGATTTTCAACATGCAAAATTAAAGAATAACAATTCCTATGCCCACCTACTTGGACACCAGGAGAAAATATATTAATTTGCCTGGATAGATTTTTTTACCATTGATTGATTTGACATGATTTCCATGCTGCCTCTGCGAAAAGTCCCCTCAGGGTATGGGTAGGAAGTGGTTGCAATATATACCATTATATTTTCAGTGTGCGATACTGTGCAGTGTTCATTACCTTCACCTCAGAATCTTATAAACTTTAATGCAATTACTCTGTAGCTGTGCTGTGAGAACATGTTAATGCTGCTGCTCTTTATTTATTAGTGGAGAAAATGATGTATTGGAATGCTAAGATCTGCATAATGAGATACTTAATTCCAACTAATCCCATCTGAAAAAAAAATTAAATCAGTAGGATACAGGCACCTTTATACCCCCAAAGATTTCATTAAAACAGTTTGTCTAGGGTACCACAGGGTCTGACACAACCAAGGGCACTGGACCTGATTGTGTGCTCTAACTAGAGATCCAGCCTTTCTCCCTAGTTGGTTATTTCCAGTAGCTCAGTATTCTTCTCCTTATAGGAGAATACGTATTTAGTGTCAGGAGTGGAGGTGAGTATATTTACTGACTGTAAAGTCAGTACACCACCTAGCCTGAGAGAATTTATAAAAAGCTATTATTAACCTAGGCGTGTAACTGCATCTTTACATTTCTTTCTGGGCATGTATGTCCTAGTGTGTGCTTGTGTTACTTCACCTCTATCCATTTCAAAACCTTTGAACTGGAATGAAACTAACCTTGTGTTTGAATGAGTCTTTAGTGCAGAAGCATAGCTCAATAACACAGAGAAACCTTTTTTTTTTTTTTTTTTT
>WHYT01016439.1:494171-545453 GCA_009806455.1 Tetrax tetrax
ATTTTTTTTTTTTTTTTTTTTGCGTATGCAAAGCCTGCTGTTAATGTGCTTGGCCTTAAGGCACCAGGAACTCCACAAAGGTTTATTCACATTTGACTGCTGTGTAAAAGGTTCATGGAGATGAATGGGAATGTTTCACAGGAAACTGCAGTAGATTCTGGCTATTAGGTTTTTATTTCAGCTTCTGAGTTGCCTCTGAGGTAGCTCATGTTCTTCCTTTTGCTTTTCAGTGTTGCTCACGAGACTGTTCAGGGAGAATTATTTTGCTGTTTGCTGTGATTGTTTTTCACTTGGATTGCTCATGACCTTATCCAAATGCCTCAAAATCCATCAGTAGTGTGCAATGAACCTTTACTAGCTAGAAGTTGGAATGGCATCTTCCCTTTTGTTCATTGTATGTTGTCCTGGGCACACCTGAGTGGCTTTCTTCTGCTCTGCCACCCGTTTTAGTATGTACTTTATTGTAAGAAAAGTTGGCTACTAAGACAACATCAGCTTCCAGTGCAAAGAAAGGCTATTTTTTGTATATGAGAGCAACAGTTGTTTTCTTTCCTCATCCCTAAATTTTTAGAGGAATTCAGTCTGCAGCGTGCAGCTCTAGACTATGCTGAAGTTCAGCCCTGAGGCCTTTGCCAGATCATCGTAAAGATAGAAGCCATCTGTAAAATCTGGATCTCTGTGTACACTTCCTCAAGACTGGAGCCATTCAGATCTGAGGCTTTGATTTGCATGACACGCTTCTGAATATTGACATTTGGCTGCATCAAAAAACACGAGTTAAGCCAGCCCAGAGCTTTTCTCTCCACCTGTTTGTACAAAGCTGCCAAGCACAAAAAGTAAATGCTTATATTACTATATGGGAAAGCTTGTTAAAACTCCTGAGCTGTTGATTTCTGCAGCTAGTTTTTGTTTACTTGTTCCTATAAGAATGTTGCTAGAATCTATTATAAAGCGGGATATCTGCTCAAGAGTGTTGAGAGCAGTAAATCCCACCAAGTCTGGCTTATCTTTTGGGATACAGACTCACAGAAGGGCAGAGGCTGGAAGGCACCTCTGGAGATCATCCAGTCCTGTCACGGCAGCTCTGTAGTGGGGTCATGTCTATGTATCAGAAACTCCTGTCAGTGCAAGTAAGGGGTTATTGTATAGCTGTAACAGTGGTGTTACTTGGACCAAAAGCTTGGGGGCAGGGCTTGCTTCCTTAGCATCACTGCACAGCCCTTGAAGACTTGTTCAGAGCCAGTTCTGCTATGTCTGAAACTGTGGGGCTGGCTGCACCTCTCTTGTTTGTCTAATTTCAGGCCAGAACATCTATTTTACACTCCACCAAAAGAGTGGCGCACAGGAACATAATGTGATAGCAATTGGAAATAAAATGAAGGAGAAGGGGGGTAGTGGTTCTAGCTGTGTACAGAAGAAACCAATTACAGTCAGCAGACAGGGAAACATCTCTGTCCATCTCTCGCTCTTTCTCTGCAACAGCTCAGAGTGACAGTGACCTCCCCCTCTCCCTCCTCTAGCTCTGCCCTGAAAGCAAATCTAACAGCTGACAGGCAACGAGGTGACTGAAGTGATCAAACACCTCCCAATATGTGCCAAACAGTAGGCACAGCTGTATGTTTGTCGCTAGACTGCTTCCTCTGCAGAGAAAATCAAATGGCATTTGTTCAATTCTGGCTGGGCTGGTATTTCACATCTTGCTTTCGACTCTTTTTGATCTTCAGTCTGTTGACTGCATTTCCCTCCACAATAATGAGGGAGCCTGCTGAGGAGCCACAAAACATGCAAGAGTTGAGGGAGAGAACAGCACAGCCCAAGGTTCGTCGTAATGGCAATTTAATGGGGCCTCCAGGGACCTGTACTGTAAGTGGTTGGGGGATCTCTCACAGTGTAAATTCTTATTTCTCTTGGAGAAACTGCGCTATATAACATTAAGGGAGTTATGGGAACTTACTGTTATGCCTGTTCCGTCATTACTTCACAGATGTTCAGGCACCAAGCACCAAATCATGGTGCAAATCATGGGCTTTGTGACTGAGAAGCAGAATTTGGCAGAGTTTGTAATTTGAAAAACCCTTTTCTGAAAGGAAAAAGCAAATCTTTGTCACTGCTTTCTAAGAGGGGATGGTTTTGTTTCAGCTGACCCAGCTCTTTTTTTAAAATACTGCTTCTGTTAAACCATGCCCATTCAAACACCTTGTTTCCCTCCTTAGAAGTTAAGCTACGTACTGCCTATAACACATTACAGTTTGTCTCAGAAATGTTAAACTCGGTGTCTCAGTTCTCAAGATGGGGTGGCACAAGGCCAGTCTAAATTCATTCCTGCTGTGGATCCCTCTTTGGCTTAAAAAGTAGCAAATCCTGCTAAAAAAAAATATCACAAGGGGCAGTATAACATTTGGAAGCAGGAAAGCCTGTGAAGAGGCAGCACTGCCCTCTGTATGACATTCATATACCACAGTGGAAATGCGTCACATTCTGAAGCTAATTTTCTGTTAGGGATTAGAGAGAGAAAGAAATAGGTGGAGAAGTTAGAAGGAGTCAGATTATATTTTTGTGATGAGAAGGGAATCCTGGAAATAAGAATTATTTCAATATTTGAATGGAAAAATCTACAGGGCCAAAGGTGGAGCAAAGCTCTGGCAAGGAACACATTTCAGAAATCACCGAGAGCATTTTGCAGGCTGCGTGACAGCACACTGGGGAGGAACAAGTTTTCTTAACTTGAAATAAAAAAAAAGTAGCCCAGAAAAGAAACCAGCTGCTCCTGGTGTATCCCACATCCTGCTCATGATTGCCATCGGTATCCTGCAAACTGCCTAGTCCTGCCCTTTTCGTCAGACTTACGCAAATCCTGGGTCCAAGCAGAACTTGGCTTTCACTTTTCCACTACAAGAACTTGACACATATTTTGTTCTTTTCTTTCCAACCACTTTCTAGATCTAGATTTCATTTCAGAGCTGTTTATCCATTCAGGCTTAGCTCTCTGTCTTCTATCTATAAATCAGCATTGATCTCCATCTTCTTATTCTTTTAATTAATGCTTATTCACTGAGCAGTGTATTGAGAGTTTTACAAAAGACTGCTGCTGCATGGCAAATGAAGCTGGGGGGCAGTGATGGGAAAGGTTGGAAGCAGACGGGGGTACTGCCTTATTTTTCCTTCATATCTCATGTTTGCTATAAAAGACAGTGGTGGTGTGTTGAAGCTCATCTTAGGGAAAAGGAAAGAGTCAGAAATAGACAAATACTATCCCTAAGTTGCTGAATGGCCGGAGCATACATAGAAAATACACTTATTTGTCCAGGATAGCTTAGCTACAGGCTGTTTCCAGCAGTCCTTTTCCTTCTGGATGCACAGCTTTCATGCTGTCTGCAAGGAGCGCCTGGAGAAAAAGTTGCTTATGTCGAGTTAGAAAAGAAAGGAAATAAGAAGAGGAGGGCGGGGGAGGGAGCCCAAGCTCATCTCTGGTCTGTAGCTGCCTCAGTCTCTGCTCTCAGCTCACAATCACTGGTTCCTGATTTGCTGCCCCTTAAAACATTTTCGTGCATGACGGTTGTCATCCATGCAGCAGTTGCCTTTCTCTCCCTAGCTGCCATCCATGGCCTCAGTAGCAGTATCCCACATGACCCTGTGGCCTGTGTAGCTTGCAATCCAACAAACTTCTCCAGGGTGGCTTCTCCCTTCCTGCCTTCACCCCAAATCCCAAACCACCATTGGTGCACCCTAACACCCACTCCAGAGCCTACTGACAGCCACAGTCAAGGCCTTGTCCTTGGCCTGGAGATGCCAAGTTCTGAACATGGATGAGACATCAACTTGGGTTATGCGTCCTGACACTGGAGGTTGAAATGGCAGAGAAAGACTAAGTCTTGGCTTAATAAATTTCGTTATAAGAAGACCCGTGCTTGTGAAACATGAACTCTGAATGGGTTTAACCAGCAGTGAAATATCTTTCACAGGGCTGTGTGTCAGAAGGCCTGGTGGGCCAGCTGCAAAAGCTCAGTTTGAGACAAAAAGATTTCCTGCTGAGGATCAGTAATAAATGCTGATAAATAAATGATGTGAGTTTGGCTCAGGCTGAGATCTGGAGAAGCAGTGCGCTGGACAATTGGTTTTTCCCTCTGGCAAAGGAGGAGCACGGCTCTTGGCACAGAAAAGAGGCTCTAAGCTGAGCCCCAGGAGATCTGGGCTTCCCACCAGACTTTGGAGAGGTTATTGACTGTTTCTGCACATCAGGAGGGAAGCCAATTTACAAAAACTGTGAGTTCATGCCAAGATCTGGGGGGTAGTAAGGCGTGAAGAGCATAGGTCGGGGGAACACACCTCTCCTGGGCACGGGGAACAGCCTGAATAACAAAGTTATTCATCTAGAAACAAAAAATGAAAGCCATGATTACAGAAAGGAGGTCCCAGGATGCAGTGACTCTGCAAAGGACTGGGGGCACTGGTGAACTGGAGATGAAGGCTAAACTTTCCTGTATGGCCACTATGGTTCTGGGGAGAATAAAAGGGGAATATTGAGTAGCACTACTGACATTATGTTTCCACTTCTCATTTGTACAGCCGCTACTAGAATACTTAGTCCAAATTTGGTGTTACAGATAAAAAACTACACTGATAAATTGGAGAGAGGCCAGAGCAATGAGGATTGTAGAGAAACAACTCCTGGAGAGAAAGAGTGAAGGAACTCAATATATTTAGCTCACAGAGATAAACAGTGACTTGGTTGCAGTCTGTAAGTAGGAGAGTAAAGAACAGAAATGTGGTAATAAGGTCTCTGAAGTCTAACAGACAAATGAATAACAAAATTCTGAGTGGGTGATGAATCTAGATAAGTTCCTGAACCTTCAAGAACAAAGTTTAAATTTTTGTAGAAAAGATAATTAACTGTTAAAACCAAACTTTATGTTTTGTAATGGGTCCTCTATAATTGAAAAATTTTTAGTCGTTGTCAGGCACTTTTCTAATAATGGCTTCAGTGCAAGCAGGAATTAATTCAGATTCTAGCTTCCGTTACAGTGGAGGTCATGAAGGGTCATACATTGATTTTAACACCAGGATTAATGAACATGTATTCATCCCATAGTCCCAGGAATTTACTTTTAACATCTGGACTTAAAAGAGCAAGATTCTCACCCATTCTACCCTACAACTCTCTAACAACTCAGAGGAACATCCTCTAAGGAGTTTGAGCCGTATTATCAGGTGATTTTAGGAAGGATAAAACATTACTCAGAAAAACAAATTTTCCTCAAAACCTCCGGAGGAGAAAAGACGGTGAGAGCTATTTAAGGCTGTTCTGCTGCCACATGTCACACGTTGTGACGCACTCTGTCAGCGTGGTTACACAACACTGCCACCTCCTCAGACACAGCTGCCTTTGCACACAGGGCCTGCACCCACCCTCCGCCACCCCCTGGCCCCCCACCATGCTCCATCCAAAGTAGTAAAACTCTGCTGATATATGTCAGATCCATCAATTCTGAAGTGTGATGCATTCTTCTCTTCCTAGAGACATCTTGCCCCTCTTTCTGGCACACAAAATCCTTGCTATGATCAAAATACAATGGCTATTTTCTTTTTATCAATTATTTACAGACATTTAATTTGGTGTTCTATAGAAGTATTAAAGAATTCTGGCATTGCATATGAGAGAATCCATCCGGCAGTCTTCCAGCGCTAAGCTGCAGAGGAGAGGTAGATAAGCAGCCCAGGTGAATCACTGGCCCTGTTCCTGCGATAGGAACGCTGGAGGGCCCTGACGTACTGTTTTGCAATAGTGTTTTGGTCAATATGAAAAATCATTGAAAATTAAATTGCAACGCTGATAGCTAGCAGAAACTATATAAAAACATGGAAGTAATTTAACATTAATATTTTGCCTGGGTTTTGACTGAATTAAAAGCACTAAGCTTAAAATACATGCTGCTGCAGTTATGATTTCTTTTTAAAAATGTTTCCAGCCTTTAGAGATAAGCATGTGTTTACATAATAAACTACTGGCGTGAAATATATATATGACAAATAAGGCTACCAGTAATCTCAAAGTGAAGGTTGCCCAGTACTTTCCAGAACAGGGCTGTGCCTTGAAGTATTTATGGATGTGCCAATTTTTTTTCCTTTAAACTATAATATTTTAATGTGGGTGTCTGCTTTTGAATGAATGTTTAGTGGGAAGGAAAAAAATAAAAAAGATCAACTATTTCTGACCTTGAAACTAAAGGGAAATATCCTGCTCTACCCTTTTCAAAGTACGCTTTCCACCATTTAGTGAAGCAACTCTGACACAGCTGTGTTTCTTTGACAAGGGAGCCAACTCAGGAGCAAAGGAGTTGTCTCTTGGGAAAACTCTGCTCAAATAGAAATTAAAAACCTTTCAAAACGTACACATGCAGTGGAAACTTCTTTGAGGATTCCAGCTAAACACCCCCAACCGTTCTGCCACACTGAGAATAACCCAGTTGGGGACTTTCAGGCGAAGGGAAATGCTTGCAGTTGCTCTTTTTCTGTCATGCATGGCTCTGGTCTGAGTCATGGGAATACAGGAGCCATGGGAATATAAGGAACTGGAAGCAGCTGTCTCTGCTTTCGTGTCCAGGCAGTGCAGTGAAAAACAGTGTGACCTGACCCAAGTGTATAGGAAGGGAGAGTAAATGGAGGATAAGGGTATGTTTATAGGTGGCTGGATCAAAGACATCTTGGGCTGAGGATAACATTAACTGTGGGGACTAAGTTAATGTTTCACAAGTGACATTTGTGATAATGCTAAGTTTGCAAATTTATCATTCTTTGTAGGAAAACACTGAATTTGAAGTTTATTCACAACAGAAGAGTCAAGCACTCTTGAAAAAAAAGTCTTATCTTTACTTTTTTTTAACTTAGATATTTAATTTTTTGCCTGCACAAACCAAAGGGAGAGGCAAGCTCCACTCTTATTTTGATAATCCCAACCCATGAATGTCTTCCAAGGCAAGCCATGTTTTCTTTTAAAAACAGCTTCACAAAAAAATATCTCTGCCTTCTCCTTTACAAATACAGCAAGCTTTTCCAGAACCAAAGATCAAATGCGGTACTCAGATCTGTGCCCTCTGGGATTAATCTTGTTTTCAGAAGCTGCTAAGAGCTTTCCACCCTTCTAAGCTGGCAGGAACCCAAAGCACACAGGAACTTGCAGCTCGGGTGCTGCTTCTGTTAGGCTGAGTGCAATACACTGATACTTTGCTACAAATAAAATCTGTTACTCTCTTAACTTCATAGAATCACAGAATGGTTGAAATTGGAAGGGACCTCTGGAGGTCACCTCATCCAAAACCCCCTGTGTCCCTCCAGCTTTTGAATGTCTCCAAGTATGGAAACTCCACAGCCTGTGCCTGTGCTCAGCCACCCTCACAGTGAAAAAGTGTTTCCTGTTGTTCAGAGGGAAACTTCTGTGTTTCAGTTTGTTTCCATTGCCCCTTGTCCTGTCACTGCAGAAAAAGCACTTGGCTACTTTTTGCACCATCCCTTTAGGTATTTATATATTGCTAAGATCCTTCTGAGTCTTATCTTCTCTAGGCTAGACAGTCCCAGCTCTCTCAGCCTTTCTTCATGTGCGAGATGCTCCAGTCTCTTAATCATCTTTGTGGCCCTGCGCTGGACTCTCTCCAGTATATTCATCTGTATTGCGCTGAGGAGCCCAGAACAGGACACAATGCTTGAAGTGTGGCCTCACCAGTTGCTGAGTAGATGTGAAGGATCACTCCCCTTGCCATGCTGGTGATACTTTATCTAATGGAGGATACCATTAGATTTCTTTGCTGCAAGGGCCCATTGCTGGCTCATGTTCAACATAATGTCCACCAGAACCCCCAGGTCATTTTCTGCCAGGCTGCTTTCCAGCTAGTTGGCCTCCAGCATATATTGGTGCATGAGGTTGTCTCTTTCCAGGTGCAGGGCTTTGCACTTTTTCTTGTTGAACTTTGTGAGGTTCCTGTTGACCCATTTCTTGAGCCTGTCAAGGTCCCTCAGGATAACAGGATGACCCTCTGGCACATCAGCCACTCCACCCAGTTCTGTGTCATCAACAAACTTGCTGAGGGTATGCTCTGTCCCACCATCCAGATCGTTAATGAAGATGTTAAACATGATTGAAACCAATATTGAACCCTGGGGTACACCACTAGTTACTGGCCTCCAATTAGAATGAGCTGCTGACCACCATTCTCTGGGCCTGGTCATTCAGCCAGTTTTCTACCCACTTCACTGTTGGTCATCCAGGCCCTACATCAACAGCTTGTCTATGAGGATCTTATGGGAGATAGTGTCAAAGGCCTCCCCTCATCTATCAGGCCAGCTACTTCATCATAGAAGTTTATCAAGTTGGTCAAGCATGACTTCCTTTTGGTAAAGCCATGCTGACTACTCCTGAAGATTTTGTTGTTCTTCCTCTGCGTGGAAATGGTTTCCAGGATTAGCTGTTCCTTCATCTTCCAAGGGAGAGGCTGACTGGTGTGTAGTTCCCTAGGTCATCCTTCTCTCCCTTCTTGAAGATGAGGGTGACAGTTGCTTTCTTCCAATCTTTGGGAACTTCTCCCAGTGCCATGATTGATGATAGATTATCAAGATTATGCAATTATATCTGCCATCTCCCTCAGCATTCGTGGCTGCATCCCATCAGGATCAGTGCATTTACATGCATGCAATTTGCTGAAGTATTCCTGGACCTGATCCTTTTCCACCAAGGGTACGTGTTCCTTGCACCAGCCTTTACCTCTAATCTCTGCAACCTGGGATTCCTGAAGGCCAGTCTTGCCAGTAAAGACTGAGGCAAAGGCGGCATTCAGTACTTCAGCCTTTTCCACATCCTGCATAACCAGGTCCTCCATCTTATTGAGTAACAGGCCCACATTTTCTCTAGTCTTTCTTTTGTCACCTATGTGCTTATAGAAGCCCTTCTTATTGCATTTGACACTCTGGCCAAATTTAATTCCATTTGGACTTTAGCTTTCCTATCTTCATCATAAGTAACCTTACAGAATGGCAAAAACAGTGACTTTCTGGCATTCTTCTATGATTCTTGGTAGCACCATGGTCTGGCAACAGACTTCATGAAAACAGTTCCAAATTATGGATGTCTTGTTCTCATGCAAGAAATGTGAGCTTTAGGTCACATCCATCCATTTCACTGCACTATTTGAAAACTGTCTATATGGTAATGGGTTTTGTAGCATTTCAAAGTTCAGAATCTCACTTTTCCAGCAATACATCATATTTCATTTTTGAAAAAATGATCTCTCCAATAATCTTTGCATGGTAATCATGACTGGCCATACAAGCCAACTCAGCAAGTGGGTTTCTTTGGTCTTTTATTCTTTCAAGAGAAGGCAAAATCATGCTACAAAGAAACTTCGTTCACATAAGTTTGGAGAGGGTTATCATACAGATAGTAAGTAGATCCAGTCAAATGGTATTTTCTGACTCATGGATGAATTACGTCCAACTTTGGTTTGGTATTAATGATATTTGCAAATCAGTCCAATAATTTCATATTTACTGGTGGCTAAAAACACCCTTTAAAATCGCCAGCAGATAAATGGTAAACTGAGTTAATAGCTAAATATTTAGTGTCTGCATTCAGTAGGCAAGTCTGTGTTTGGAAACCCAAGCCATTTGTTACTTAAACATTCTATGTTTCTATCTACTGGAGGCTCTACATCAATCTGCAGACTAAAGTATTCGGAGATGCATGTGTTTGATGTAGAAAACGATTCTATGTGTTTCTGATGTGTTTCTGTGAAAACGATTCCATTCAGTACGTAGTTCAGGTTCAGCTCAGCTGAACAAAAGTTGAATCAAGCAGGATTCACTGTACGTTTCTGACAAGCTCTAACATTGCTTGCTTTCCCAGAACAATTTTTTCTTTACTCTTCTCTAAAATAGTGATTTTATTGATTCAGGGATTTGTTCAGCTAGCCCTGTACATGTTATTAGAGTGAGAAAGTAGGCTGGGATCTCTGGGACCCTGGAACCAATGAAAAGAAAGGTCTAGTTGATACAAGGAAAGAAATGAAGAGTGAGCTTATGGGAGAGCATGTATCAGTGGCATAACCCTACTAACACTTGGCTTTTCTGAGTACATTTTCTTGAGCTTTTAGTCCTGAAATCACCTGAAGGAATTAGAGTAGGAAGGAAAAGAGGTGGGCTGTATCTATCTGTGGGTAATTATATTAACCTAAAAGTGTACACCTCCCTGGTTTGGTTCTCTACTCAAGATTTCTACTTGATGGAGTCCCGTGGAAATGCATTTCTGCTGTAAAGCCAGCTGTACTCAGGACAGAAAAAGTGCTAAGGGGGCCCAAGGAGAAGATACCGTGGCATTGGCCTTAAGAATAGAGCAGCTGGGAGTACTGGAGTCCTGAGGGCAGTATGAGGGCATAAAGTAAAGCAAAGGAAACACCCAGCTAGTTGATGATTAAGAACCAAATTTTAAATTATCTATGGCAGCAGCACAAGCCAGCAAGAGGATACTCTTCTATGTTTAAATAGTTGCTAAATATTTGTGGCAATCCTTCTGTTAACTGAGGTAATGAGAGCCAAAAAAAGCATGCATTTCTGTGCTGTCAGAGTGAGTTCTCCATCTAGATTAGCGTCATAGAGGCCTAGGGAGGTCATGGCCACCCTTCCTCTTCATGGCCAGACATGAAGGGAAAGGAATCATGACTGTGTTCGTCATGGAGGATCAGGGAAGCCTGGGATCTTGTACTATATCTTCATAGTGATGAAATAAAAGAAGGGAGAAAGTAAAAGTTGGTGTCAGTGTGAGGGCAAGCAGAAGGGTGGAGAGGACTGCTAAAAGCAGCAACACGTTCTGGCTGGACTCCTCAGCAGGAGGAAAGACAGACTTCAAATCCTCCCTTATCATCAAAAAGGCAAAAAATTACTGCAAATAGTCGAAGTGTAATATCCAGGAAACATATTCTGTCCCCTTTTGGGAATATGATGTATCCTCAGTGTCAGGCACTGCAAATTACAAGAATGCAGTGTGGATCACAGTAGGTACTACCAAATGTACAAAAATCCATATTATTCAACCTGGCAGTGCAGGCACACACATGCAAAATAAAAAAAAAATACATTTGAAAAGCAAACAATCTAGCAAAACTCACTAGATTTAAAAATAAAAGCTACACAAACTCATTGAATGGAAAAGTCCTGCTATGTTCACATGAGGTGTGCACTACATAAAACTCCATAAAATTCTGTAACTCGAGAAAAGAGGTAAGAGTTAATTTTTTTTTTTTTTTTTTTTTTAATAGGTTACAATTTTCATCGAGGTTTCAAGCTGTGTTGAGGGCATACTTAAGATGCTCAAGTGTAGTAATCTTTGTTAGCTGGTAATTTCTTAAACCTCTATAAGCAGTAGGGCAGAAAGCCGTGTTCCAGAAGGCAACCCACCCAGACACAACTTCTGCTGCAAATTGCCCTCTGAAGGAGCTTCTTGCTATATGGGAAGCTTAGAAAGACTGGCAGGCCGTTCAGATAAGTGGTTTCTAACATTGTGGGTATGGAGAAGAATGTAAATGACAGGAGAAGATGGGAGAAGAATAGAGTTTTCTTCTGAAGGAGGAAAACTTGCTAGCGCTAAATCAGTTTCTTTTTTTCCAGTTGTCCCACCAGCTTACAATAAACACAAGGAATTACTAACAACTGTCATCCAACAAACTATGTATGTATATTCTTGACTTAAACTGTAGGACCATCTACTTTAAAAGGACTACATGCATACTTAAGAGTGTACTTCAGGTTTTGCAGGATCAAGGCTTGTGTTAATAATGAACTATGAAGGCATCAGAGTGATTTACTTGGAGGCTAGGTCTTGGTATAGTTTAGCTCTTCCCAAACTTTTTCTTTTTTTCTACAGCACTGTTTGCTGTACCTCTTTAATACTGTGATGTGTATGAAATCTGCATAATTACCTATAGTGGGATTTGTTTATCAAGCTCTCCAGATTCAATGATTTTCCCACTCAGCAGGAAAGTCTCTCTGCTTTTGATCAAACATATCTGGAGTTTTAATGACTTCTAAGATTTTACTCTGAAGTAATAGGGACAGGGGCTTTATCAGAGTGCTCGGAAATAGTATTTGTTCTATGGTGTTAATTCTCCAACTTTGTTTGGGAGCTGTTTGTTTTCTAACCCTGGAAAAAAACTATTTATTTAAAATCTGCAGCACAGCTGGGTAGGACTTCTCCATCAAATTAAAATGATTTCCCCTCAGAGAATTTATGTAAATACTTGGAAATTAATTTCAAAAGCCCTACTCTTGAGAATCCGTGCTGTTCTTTTAGAACACACAATTATATTTAAAAAAAAACCAGCACATCTAAAACAAAATAAAACAATGCACATTAAATGGAACAAGTTTATCCCTTTCCATAGGCCAAATCTTTGGCTTGTGCAACTTGGTACAACTTCCAGGTCTTCAGAATGTACCAGTTTATCCTAGCTAGCCCAGTATGTTAAAAATCTGAATGTCCTGAGCCATGCATTTAATATCATTATATTTTGAATAAGTAGTTAATTAGCATGTTCCCAGCTCAAGCCTAGAGGATTGCTGAAAAACCTGTAGAAAGAAGTTGCCATTTGCAGGGCTAGGTTAGTCAACATGAAATTAATGTGATGTTTCATGGCACATCGAGTAGAGCATTCATAAAACCAATGGAGCAGGTCATTTGTTTTATCTAGGAGCAAGGAAAATCTGTTATGGAAATAATGCCATTCAGGAAATACAAATATCTGCACCATTCATCTGCTGCCAATGCATCATTTTCAAAGGACATAAGCCTTATACAGTATAAATGTTCTCCTCAGCCTCATTTCTCTCATGATTTTTTTTTCTATTTACTATCCCCAGCTTTTCTTTTTCTAAATGGACCTTCCTGAGGTTCCTTTCACCCTCCATTGATCGATATCTACAGATATATCTTCCTAGAGATCTGTACTTCTTTCCTTCTTTCCTTGTTTTTGTTTTATCTTTTTCTATCTTCTCTACTTATTTCAGTGTTCCCCTTTTCCTTTGTATCTTTCAATCTGTATCTCCCTAAACAAGATAAAGAAAAAATACTGCTAATATATATTTTCATCAGTGAGGAATCATTGCCTGTGGTCACAAGTGCATCGTAAACAATCACAGAAGTAAGCCAAGCTGGATGTACCATCCAAGAAACAACCTTTTTGTGTCAGTATCTCTCATGTATAAATGGAAGTGAGATTTTTATTCTACCAAAAATAATTACCAGTCCTGGGCACAATTAATAAATCTATCTATGATTATTAGTCTCACATTTAATCAAATATAAGCTCAGGGTTTTTTGTGAGTCCTAATTTCATTCTCCTCATTTTTAGCTTGCCAGTCTAAATCAAGATTTTATAGGAAAAAGTAATTTATTTCTAATTAGCCAAATTTTTGTTGTGACTTCCTGGAACATGTGAACAGGACAAGTATGCACTTGGCAGAAAGGATCTTTGTGAAGTTGTCTGTAGACTAATTCTAGAGAACAGATCTTTATTTAATCAGCATCTTTATCCCTCTTTTCAGAGGAAAATTATCCAAACTGCCTTTTGAGAACCCCTTTTCCAAGGACCAAAGGTCATCTCTTCTAAAGTCGTAACTTCAACTGAATATTGCAAGACTGCAAAATCGTTAGGGACCCTTCCTCAACGTAATGCTCCTTGTGTATTTTATGTCTTCAGGGTTCATAAAGCCATTTGTCAATGAGAAGATGTTATGGTTCATGAGACATCTTCATTAAAATCTCTGTCATTAAGTCCTTATAATTTTAGAGAAGAAAAATGGCTTCTTATTCTAACTTTTCACTGCTCAAAAGTGAATGGTTTTTAAAATTTGGGAAAATTCCACTTGGCCTTTCCTGAGTGGTCTCAGTGTAAAAAAATTATTTTCATTCATGAAATTTTTAGTGTGCTTCTCTTGCAGTCAACCAACCCTATAAGAATTCAAAATACAGCCAGTCCACATAGGTAACTTGTAAAACTTGTTTAAAAAATGCTAAACTGTAAAAAAAATAGTATCTCTTCTATTAAAAAAAAATAGAGTTGGCAGACAGTAAACATGTGAGTAATACAGTACTGAAAACAATACATACCAACAGCAAGAGTCCATGCCAACAGATCTAGAACCCTGCTTAATTAAATAAATATTCATTTGTGTGTCTTGTGTGTTACATACATCCAAACAGAAATCCTTTGCACATCTGACTGGAAAACACAATCAATTAATCACAATTTGTAACCTCATTACAAAACCCCTGTTCAGCAATGTCAGATCCATCATATAAGAGTAAGTGGTGGCTCAAACCAGCCAAAGGAAGATCGTAAGAGAAAGGAATTAAAAGAACAATACTTCCATATAAAGGCTTTTTGTAGTCACATAGATCTGCCACCCAAAAGTAAAGCCTGAAAAATCATAGCCATTCACTGTATCTACATGCTGTGAAACTGGTTAATCTATAGCCTTTTGATTTTCTTAAGACTGTATGGTGAGGAATGGTATGTACTTCTTAAAACTAAGTTGATTACAATGTGAATGAATGATTGAATATTACAAAATTAATCAGTCATTTTCAAATGTGTCATATAACGTTGATACTTTCAGTTGGTTATTGTGGTTTTGTTTAGTGAGGGGGGGCCTGAGATGGCAGCTTCTGTAGGGAACTGCTAGAAGTTGCTCCCCTTTGTTCAGTGGACTCGACCGGGCCTAGGGCAGACCTGCTGCTGGCCAAGGCCGAGCCAATTGGTAGCAGAATGTCCCATGATAACGCCTCTGCGATAATGTATTTAAGAAGGGGAAAAACAGAAAAAAAAAAAAGGAGGAGGGAAGATGTGAAGAAGCTGAGCGGGGGCAGAGGCGGAGAGGCGCGGGCCTCATGGGCCTTGCAGGCCTCACCCTCTGGCCTCCAACTGGGAGAGGGGCTGACTCGGCCCAGCTTGGCTGCAAGAAGTGGAGAGGAGATGAGATGTGAATGAGATGTAAAAAGATCCTGAGAGGAATCTGCCAGACTGTTGTGAAGAATTTTTCTTGTCAGAGGAATGGCTGCAGACACTAAGGTTAGTGAAGAAGGAGGGGGAGGAGTAGTGTGGCTCCTGGCCAAGATTCCCCTGCAGCCTGTGGTGATGGCCATGGTGGAGCAGGTTGTCCCCCTGGAGGTCCACAGAGGAGCAGAGATCCACCTGCAGCCCATGAAGGACCCCACACTGGGGGAGGTGGATGCCTGAATGCGGCTGTGGCCCGTGGAGGGCCTGTGCTGGGACAGCTGTTCTGGAGAGACTGCACTCCGTGGAAGAGATGACCCACGCCAGACCAGTTTAATGAAGGACTGTGGTGTATGGGTGGGACCCCACAATGGAGCAGGGGAGGAATGTGAGGAGTTCTTTCCCCAACTGTGAAGCAGCAGCATAAAACAACGCGTGATGAACTAATCGCAACCCCCATTCCCTCTTCCCCCTGTGCCACTCAGGGGGAATGTAGTAGAGCTAATGTTAAGCCTGGGAAGAGGGAGGGGTGAGGGGAAGTTGTCTTGCTCTCTGTCTCATTATCCTGCTGATTTTAGTAGTAACTGAATAGTTTTCCCCAAGTTGAGTCTGGTTTTGCCCATGACGGTAACTTTAAGAATTTTCTCCGTGTCCTTATTTCAAACCTCGAGCCGTTTTTCTTATATTATCTCCCCCTATTCTCTCGGAGGGTGGGGGGAGTGACAGAGAGACTGCGTAGTCTGGTCTCGATCCAGGCTGAACTACAACAGGTGTAATTATGAATGTTAAAAATTGGAATAAGCAGCCTAAGATCTTGAAATAAGACTGTCATACTTTACAGATTGTCCTGAGATGACCTAATATTTAAGTGAATCCATTATGTTTTATCCTCACATGGAATATATAGTTCATGGAAACATCTATAAACAAACAATTCATGACCTTGATTTTCTTCTCTTTTGTGTTTTTGTTTTGGACAGACCTAACTTTCTGTACCAAAGCGCTCTGGTATGATGGTGAAAGTTTCTGACCCCCTTCCAAGTTATTCTTATACTTCCGGAAGTGTTGTGTTTTAAATAAAGGCATAAAACCCTTGTGCACTGAGCAACTAAACAATTTAAAGCTCTATGAATAGAAGCCAATGGCTTTAGTTTTTTTCCTGCAGTTGTAGATGAGAGAATTGGAAGGTGTTCTTGTGTGAGAGCTACAGTGCTGAACATGAAGTAGCTGTATCTAAAAATATAGGTGGAGGAAGCAAAGGTCTTTTAGACAAATTATTAATAGTTTATTTTGATGTAAATGAAGGAAGTAATCCCACGGTCACACGCAAATTCCTTAACTGAAGTAAGAGATACCGTGACTCAGAGAGGCAAAATAACTCCATTATTATTAGCTAGTCATTTATATTTAAAAGTCAATAATAAATAAACAGCAGTAATACAATATAACGTGCTTGGGTCTGCAAAGAAGAGAAATAGTTATGCTGCAAGAATTGAATACATTATTATGGAAAAAAATGCTATGAGACCAAGAAAAGAGTAAAACTTTACTGGTCTCTTTTATCACAGTAAATGGTTACATCTGTAAAACACCCAGAAATTTATGAAAGTTCCATCATAAGACTCCTTTTGCTTCAGTATATTTTCAACAACACAGTGTTAATGGAAATCTTCATGCATTTGAAACAAAACAAATGTTAAATTGTATTAAAAATTGAACAGAAAACTTTATAGAAGATATACTAACATTTTCCTATCATCAGGTCCATCCCACCTGTAGAATTTTTTTCTCACAAAATACAATAAAAGGAGTTACTCTCCATACTTGCACAGAGGCTGGAAGCTGATGTTCTTTTAACATTCTGTTACACCTAATAACAACAGTCATCTCCCATCCAACCCTGCACAGCGATCTGTTGGCATTTTGTATTATCCTTTCCAAGTGCAAAATTTCATTAATGGATTTTATACAAGAGTGCAGCCTAACATCAATACACATCATACTACATAAAGTTAACTCCTTCAGCAATGACTATTTCTCCTAAATATGCTTTTACTATGTTCTTCTCTTTGCTTTTTGTATTCATGTCCTATATATACCTTAACCATTTTGCATACTGCTAGCGATGACTAAACAATCTTGGCTAAAAATATTAGTGACTTTAAGTTACAGTAACTGAAGTCAGCACTCATGGCAACATTATGTTTTCATATTATTAGCACAACTTTATTTTGCAGATGACTCACTAAAATTCTGGGTATCAAAACAATTCTTGGTCCCTATGCTCTGTTCTCCTAATCAACTCTACCTTATTTTGAATACATTAATTTACTTATGCAAGCTACATTTTATACAGAAATTTTCCCTCTGTGCTCTGTTGCAAGACAAACACTTCAACAAATTCAGTAGAAGTAATGTTGATACGGTCTATATCTCATTTTAAAAGCATGCCCTTGGGCATAACCTGTAGTTACTCTGGAATAATTTTACTAGGATGCTTCATAATTGCCTACTCCAGTGGTTTTCGAACCGCAGCTGACAGGCAGAAGTTTTTGTGAGATACGCCTCAGATCTGCTCCAGTGTCACCAAGCCCATCTTCCTAAATAGTAGCCAGCACTACTGGAAGATGTAGCTGTGTACACCTTTGGTAAACAGAAAGAATTTATTGTAGGCAACAGTACTGCTTCTTGGACTCATGGAATATTACAAGTAGTACAGAAGTTCCATTCCATTTTGAGGGGGGTGATTTTTTTTTTTTCTCTTAGTAGTAGCTCAGATGTTTTTTAAAAAAACCAAACAAACCAAAAAAACCCAAACCTAAAAATCAAAAACCCTCATTTTTTTTCAAGATTGAAAATGATTGCACTTAGATTTGTTTTATTACAATGAACATTTTCAGTGAAGGGCAAATCATTTTTGTTAAAAGCCATTTCCCATTTTGCAGAGGGTTTTTTTTGTCAGCTCCAGCTGAAAATGCGCAGAAATGCTCCCTCAGCCTGTAGTCTTTAGCCATAAAAGCATCATAGCATGGTATGTTAGTGGAAAAAAAAATATAGCTTTGACCAAGTGCAGAGTCCTGTTTTCAAAAGCCTATAACTCAAGCAAATCAAAACAATTTTGCACTCAATTTCAACTTTTAAAATCTCTCTGTTACATTCGTACAGATGTTCAAAATAGCACCAATGCCTTTTTTATAATGAGAAATGTCTGTCTATTTTCCCACGCTCACACTCTGAGATGAATTTCTAATAAAACATTTTAAAAATTCTTTTTGGGTAGAAAGCAAGGAAGGAATAGTCCAGCCAAAAGTTCATTTTTCTGACTTTGAGAATAACTGAATAAAAAGGGAAATCATTATGCTGCCTCAACCAAAGCTTTAATTGGCAGTATAATCAAATAACAGGCTGGTATAATAAAGTGAGATTATCTGTGGTATGTGCTTACTGGGAAAAAAAAAAGAGCTAGAATTAAATGTAAGGCTTTATCAAAGTATAATTGTAACCTAGTGTTAAAAGTTACTAAATTCCTTGTCAGGGAGGGTTATCCATGCTGCAGACATCTGCACAAAATATTCCCAAAGTTGCCATACCTGCCTGTTCAACCCTTACCAGCAGACACCGAGCTAAAAGCACAAAAATTCTCCTTTAGTTCTTGTGACAAGTTTAACAAGGCAAGATTGATACATACCCAGTAGTATTCTATTTTGGAACACATCATTGATTATTGTATTCCCTTTTGGAGTTAAAGAGAAGGTGAAAGTTGAGATGATGGCTGAGGAATGTACTGATAATAGTGCTGCTAATGAGAAGGTTTTGTGCTGGTATTTTCTTCATGTTGCATTCATAAATCACCTGAAATCAAAGGTGCATCAGTCTGCACCAAAGTCCATCAATTTAAAAGAGAAGTCAAATTTTTAAAATCCTACATGAACTTCCATCCAGAAAGCACAACTATGTTTCTCAACAGATCTACACAGTTGTTTGTGTTGCTGACAAACACACGTACCCTTAGAGGACCCACACTTATTCTGAAGTGTTATGAACTTTATACCAAAGTAAGGTTGATGCTCAAGATTGTAAGAAAACAGGCTCCAAAATATAAAAAAAAAATTACCCAAACAACAACAACAACAAAAAAAAAACAACACAAAAACCCCAAACTTAGTGGATAAGGCTGCATTCTTTCAGGTGATGATAAAGGGTTTGGAACTCTTCTAGTCCCACTCATGCTATACTGCTGGTATCAGGGATTACATTGTGTCCAAATGGTGACTAATGGAATATTTCTGCTCCAAATTCAGACTGGGTTAAGGTTGGTACATTGCGAGCTTGCTCACACTAGCGCTGAATTTAGCTGCTTGTGGCGTCAGAACCTATGACTGGTTTCACCAGCGTTACTTCAAGTCTTCCCTACTCACTGTGCATGTTCCCGTAGAGAAGAGCTTTGAATCAGTGAAGGCTGAGTAAGAGTGACATCCACGCCGCGAAAACTCTTGAAAGCAAGAAAATGTCAGATTACGGAACTCCTCTTAAAGGCACCTCATTGCCCACATAACACATTTCCACTGGCATGAGTAGATTTCACACCTCCCCACAGAACTTCCTTCTGCCTCCCAAATATAAGGGATCCCATCCAGCTCATTAATTTCACACTATAGAACCCCCACACTATAAGCCTAGCTCAACACTGATTATTTCATTAAGTTAGTAAGGTCAAGATGATGTAGATGTGTGAGATATTTAAATAAAGAGGAGATGGGGGTTTGAATTTTATTTATGCTTCGGATTTGTAGTCCAGAGCTGTCCAACTGACAGTGGTTTTATTTTTTTAATCTTCTTTTTAAAATAGAAAAGCATGCAGGATCTATTTCTAATTCTATATTTTAGACCATGAGTTTGGAGAAAATGTTCCACATTCATGTAACAGGTGAGGTAGCAGAGCAGTTGGTCCAAAGATTAAATAAGGATAGTAGTAAGTGAGAAGAATTAGTAGTAGTAACTGAGAAGAGTTATTAGGTCAAGAATGTGAATTGAAACATGCTGGATAAACACATGGGCAATTTTTCAATGATACTACTTGGTTTCTGCTGAGTTCCTTTTGAACATATCTGCTGCCTAATGAGAAATAAAATTTAGCATCTTTTGCTAAGGCAGTTAATTCCTGTGTCTTTCATACACTACCCTGTAGTATTACTGCTCTCACCTGATGTCTATATATGATGCAAGCCAGAATACATGCTTCATAACAGCGCTTGCTCACATATATTCTGCCTGGAGTAGGTAGCTCACATTAATGTTGAACAAAAATGTAAACTTGATGAGAAATAAAGTAAGCAGTAATGAAATTTTAATCACACAGTCATCAGGATGTTGCCATTGCTTAATAGGCAAACTGGTTCCTTAGACTCAGATTAGCAAAGCTATTTAGGATCATCTGGATACAGAGAGGCATCGGGGAAATCTGCAGGTTTACATAATCACTCAGACACTTTTGTAAGCCCCCCTCATCTGCATGCCTAAATAGCTTTGAAAATCTGGTTTCATACTTTTTCTGGATTGGAATGGGATCTTTGGTTGATAAAGGCTGAAGGGCCAAAGGAGAAGTCCTAATTAGGACTCTCTTTCAATGGAATTTTTTTCCTTGCTTGCTCTGTCACTAACAGTTTGGAGAGTAGTGTACTGCGAGGTGTACCTAATTTTGACATCGGCTGCCGTTTATTAGAGTGCAGGTATTCTGGTCCAGTCCCTACCGATTCAGATGTGTCTGAAAAGAGGGGAGAGCTGTGAAAGCGTGATCTGGAATGCACCTATAGCAGCCCCACATCGCTTGAGTAACCCTTAGTAGTAGGAAAGGTTTGAACTCCGGATAAGAGTTTTCATTTTTCCTTTTGTGACTGGAGTGGTGCAAATGGGACTCAAAATGGAGCTGAGCCTGAATTCACAACAGTTTTTAAATCCTATTAATTGACTCAAAGAACATTTGCCTATAAGTGAATGAGAGAGCATGGTAGCAGAATTATAGGGGGGTAGCACAATAAGCATTAGATTTAAGGAAAAGGAATAGAAATTAAGATAGCATAATAACGGGAAAATAAAAAGCATCGATGTACTTTTCCCATTACTGCAAACAGTCACAATGTTTTCCTGTGGGAGAAGATGGGGAAAAGGATCTTTTCATCATTCACTTTTCCTTCCAGTGAAATACATTGCTGTGATACTCTGGAATACCCTTGATCACAAGGTAGCAGTATTTCATTCTCCGAAAACCATCGTATTTCAGCGAATGCTAGACCTAGTTTGGGAAACTGTCTAACCCTGTAACTGAATATTTTAATGCTACTGCTATATTTGAATCACTCTGTTTGAAAAATAGTACCTGAACTTGGAGCATATAAAGGAGGCAAACTAGAGTTGAAACGGTGTTTCAAAGAGAAACTGCGTACAGAGTTGTTAAGGAGAAATAAGAAGTCTTCTGCAAATGGATTTTCAGATATTTTGGGGTTTTCAAAACAGGCAATGTGCTCCTCCCTCATAAAAGCATAAGTAGCTAGGTAACAGAAATTAATGTTTAAAGGAGAGTTTCAGTAGTTCCAGGGCTTGGTTGGCTCTAAATGAATATGGCCTAGAGAATGAGAGAGATTTGCCTCCAGAAACCTCTCCAAAATGCTAGCAGAGCTAAAATCCTATGCAAAGGTATCACATTCTGCCTTTCCCAGACCTTTAATCCATTTCTGAAATTATTTAAATGCCTTTTATAATTTATTTGAATGTACCTTAATACATATGCTATGACCATACTGTCAGCAATTCTTTCCTTGCAGAAGTTCACAGTTCATATTTTTTTTTTTTTCCTTTAATTGAGTCAGATTTTCCCTTGTTCTGCTTGGGTGCATTGCTTCTTGTCCTTCCACCTCCAAGAAGAGTCAACTTCTGGGTTTGGACAGCAGAAAGGTCTCCCCTGAGCCTTCTTTTCTTAAGGCTGAACAAGTCCGGTTCTCTCAGCCTCTCCTTTTTACACCACGTGCTCCAGCCCCCTTATCATCCTGGCAGGCCTCCATGGGGTTGCTCCTGTATGTTGATGTACACCTTAGCTTGGCAGGCTTGTTTGCTTAGGTGTGGAACTGCATGGATAAACCAGTCTGAGACTGGTACATCATAACAGCTGGAGAAACGGTCTTGTCTGGAACTTGCTCAGGCATCTCTCCACTGAAGGTAACTTCTTCCACCATCTCAACAAAAGTGGAATCCGCATGAGTGGTGATGAACTAATCTTTCCTCTGCTTGAACTGTTTAAATTTCTGGTTTTGTTTCAAGAAATCAAATTCTAATCAGTTCCATGGATGGAATTTGCATGCAATCAAATTAGATTTAGGCCTCACAAGAGAAAATGTGCGGTCTGACACTCAATTAGGACCAAGCTTTGTCTCAAGAACTTCTGAGGAAAACAGCACGTCACTGCTATCCTCGTCAGTGCCACAGCAAGGTACTCTGAGGCAATGCTCCCAGACATTAGGAAGAAAAAAACATGTTAGGGACAGTCTCAGGCATGGTTTATGAAAATCTGAGGTAATTATGAAAGAGACTAATTAAGGCAGAGCTTCTATTTAAAAATGAACAATATTTTTGTTTCAAATAATTCCACACCTTAATCAAAGTAAACCTCTGCAGATTTTACTTTAAAAAATTAATCAGCATAGCAAACCAAATATTGCTTGCAGAGGCCTGGAGGAAATATTCTATAAGGAAGACCTGTGGGAAAGAACAATGAGATCTGTTTAGCATTTATCATCTTATTTGACAATTTTCCCTTAAGATTTATCCCTTTGCCAACCCAAAACTGGTTCTTCCTCAGTTTGTTAGCCCCAGACTAAAAATGCATAAGCTTGATATCTGTAAGAAAAAACAAGCAAAAGCAGCTTTTTAATTTTTTTTCACTCCCCATAAAGCACCTGTAATAGTGTATAAAACAAGGACCTTGTCCCACTTCTGCATCCACAGATATCTAGATGAAACAGGCCCTCATCACAACAGCATAAATACACGGTTTGGCACTATCAGAAGAGCTCTTTTTTAAAAATGTCAAATGTTTAAAAAACGCGTGTTGAAAAATATAAAAACCTCTAAAGGTATTAGAAGATTTCCATTCTTTTCATTATTAAAATTATCTGTTGTGATACATGGGATATGTGATACATGGGTGATTTTCCATTGTTTCAAATTTTCTTTGATTTTCAACTACCTAGTCCCATCTCTGTATTTAAAGGGGCCGTTGCCTGTTGGATGTCTTGGTCTTCAAATTTTACATCTTGGTTCTTTTATGACCTAACACTCCTATGTCCTTAGTGCACATCTCGTTGCATGCTAGCCACGGACTCTCTGGTAGAGACAGAGTACACAGAAACATTCCGTAGGCAGAACTGGATTCAGCCACTGGTCACCAGTTGGATGGTATCCTCTAATGACAACTTTTTCAAAATATAGGTGCTTTGTTTATGTATTTTTCTTACCAGACTTGATCTGATCTTTGTAAGTCTATGGAAATATTTCTGTAGGCAACAATACCTAAGGGAATTAACATTGATATCTAGTATTAATTCTTCTCCTGAGAAAGCCATGTGCAACATCGATGCTACTATTGACATAGTTTTTTAAGGTCTGACAAATACGGTGAGTCAAGTGTGTTTGTTCGCCACAGGTACAATTGGGATTGTTTTTAAGGAGTGCCTGTTTAAATACGTATACCACACCCTCTATATCAAGAGGAAGGCCTTGCTCAACTGTGTTGGTTAATCCTTCTAATGTTTTAATGATAATGCTGCTTGTTCCAAAGTACTTAAGGTTTTCTAGTTTGCTCAGAACAATGTCTAAGAGTCATAGTACCTACACTGGCCTATTCCATCACCTCATACACACCCTTTAACATCAATTCAATCATCACTTTGTGAGATGTTTCATTTTCGGTGGTCTTAGCTCTGAAATTCCCACCTAGATAAAAACTAGTCCTGTCACTGCTGAGACTTCTGCTAAAATAAGTGTACCAAAAAAGGACAGATAGTCATCCTTACCACAGAATTAGTCTGAAAAAATGCCAAGGTTGTTTTTTTTAGATTAATAATACAGTATTGGAGTGCTTAAATCTTAATATTCTACTGGTGGTTGTTGTGGATGGTTCTTGCATACTGTCTATGATCTTTATAGCCTCAAACACTGGAGGAAGTGAAGGTAGTTACTGACTTAAGAGTGTTGCCAGAGAGGTAGAAAGATACCAGGGAAGTTGTGCCTTTTAGCACTTGTTCATCTGATGTGTTGTGCTTACCCTTTTTGCACACAGACATGAATATCCACACAACTACTCTGTTCCCCTTATCTGCAATGTAGCAGAGACTTCTTCCCCCGCTTCTGGAAATTCATAGTTTTATTGAGTCTCATAGTGCCTGGTGTTTCTTTTAAATGCAGTTATCTGATATTACCAAATAAAATGTGCACCTCCTGTTATTTTAACAAATTAAAATAAAATCTACCTCTCAAAGAATGACAAAAGCATACCTCAAAGTTTAAAACATAGACTGTGAGTACAAATAATCAAATGTATCCTCATCCATTCATAAGGAGGTGGGGAAAAGCTGATGTGTTAAACCCTTGTTTATGAAAACACGAGAACACCTGCTCAGCATTAAGCACATGAGTCACATACCCTTGGGTTCTTAAATTTAGGCCCATGACTTTATATTTTGCTTAATCAACATTAGCATATTAATTTTATGAATGGACACTTACTTTAAAATAAAAAAAAAAAAATCAATGAAGAAAATAATTACTATGGTATTCCACTTTGCTACTCACTTGAAGGAGAACATACTAATTCAGAGGGCTTAGTATCTGTTTTTGAAAAAAGATGAAGTAACCACCACACTGAACATCTGTTTCTGACAACAGGGAAGACACTTAGGCAATTTGTATTTGCAGTGTTGTTTACATATGGGAACAATACTCCAGAGCACAGTATGTGAGCTAAGGAAAGTAAACACACACCCAATTTGTAAACATTTAGTATGCTTGTTTTACCATAAAAATAGACTTGTAATTAGTTCCCAGGAGTTTGGGTACAATAAGATGAAGTCTAATTTCATACAAGATGAACAGAAGAATGTTGCTTTAGCTGAGACTTAGACAAGCATGCCAAGACCAATAAAATGAACGGAAGTCTTCCTACACATTTAAATGCCTTCACATAGCATGAAATTGAGAGTGCTGACTGACAGCCTTGAACAAGATATAGTGCTATATCACTAGACCTGAAGATTTTCTTTTCCTATCTGCAGTCTCTGAGGTTGCTGTGTAAACATAAACATAAACATAAACATAAACATACAGTTTTGAGCAAATAATAGAATCATAGAATGGTTTGGGTTGGAAGGGATCTCTAAAGGTCATCTAGTCCAACCTTCCTGCAAGGAACAGGGACATCTCCAGCAGATCAGGTTGCTCAGAGCCCCGTCCAACCTGGCATTGAACTTTTCCAGGAACGGGGCATCTGACACCTCTCTGGGCAACCTGTTCCAGTGTTCTACCACCCTCATGGTATAAGGGCTCCGCAAAGCCTCCTCTTCTCCAGGCTGAACAGCCCCAACTCTCTCAGCCTGTCCTCTTAGGAGAGGTGCTCCAACCCTCTGCTCATCTTTGTGGCCTCCTCTGGACCCTCTCCAACTGGTCTCTGTCTTTCTTGTGTTGGGTCTTCTTGTGTTGAGGGCTATCTTAAACAAGATAGGATGATTAACTGTTCTGAGAGGGAGAAGAGGAGAAAGAAATCTTAAAAAGCAACAAAGTTCTAGATTCACAAAAGCATTGTCGTATAAAATGCCCTTTGGTTTCAGTTTTATTGGATCTAGATGAACGATCCATTTCTGTCAAGATTTATTACTGAATTTAATGAATTATAGTAATCTCTGCATGACTACTAATATAAATAAAATTAAAAAAAAAGTAGTCTTGCAAAATTAGGCCTAAATCGTAACACAATACGGTGAGGCTTTGCACACATGAAGTACATGTTAACACACATAAAATACATTTAAATGTTTAAAGCAATTTTAACAATTCAAAAAAATGAGGGAAAACCAGAAACTGCAGCCTCCATGAGCATATTTGGTATAAGAAAATAAAATGTCTGTGTGCAAAAGCTTGAAGGTTTTTCTACCATAGTCATTAAAGACAGTTATAGTTTTGGTGTTTTTTCTTCCATGTTTAATTTAGGTGATCAGAACAGATGTTTCAGAGCTAAATTGTCTTTTTTGGCAGTATAGGCCTCGCCTCATTACATACTTTTCCCTCTCATCAGCAGCTTTGGAAACTCAGATGCAGTTTTGAGCAACTTGAAGAGAAGCTTAAAGACTTTATTTATTTTGTGGCATTTGTAACAAGCTCCTAGAAGATGCTGCATGCCTGAGGCCACTTCAGGAAACTCCCGTGGGAAAATATCCCAATGTGCCCTTTATATGCATGGGTACGGTCAAAAAAGTAATAGTATGTTCCTATTTCAAAAGATATCTGATATCTATTCCTGCAATGTCTGATACAAAATCTTTGAAGACTCTTTATATTCCCACAAAATGTCACGCAAACTTTCTCCGTAAATGCGTTGCTTTCAGTTTCTCTGTGCAAGGTAATTAAATTATTATCAGTGCTGTAATATGTCCCTCTCTTTCTAGTGCTTTCCTTTTAAAGAATTATTTTGGTGCATATTGCTATTCCCTAATCTGGCTTTCAAATTAATAACATGGATATAAGCTCTAGAACTAATAAATCCTGTTTGTTACCTTACCTCATCCGATAATGGACTCTTCCAATGACATAGAGGGACAAGGGTTTCCCAAATGCAACCACGGGCTTCTTTATAACAAGGTCTCTAGCTCTACCATATCTGTCTAGTTGGTGGTGCTTTATTTCAGAATGGATAGATTTTTTTCTTGCTTCTGTTTGGCTGGTGAGAAGAGAATGTCTTGTACTAGTTTAATCAAGGAAGATTATTATATAATATCTGTCAGATTGACTTGTACCATATGGGCCCTGGGCCATCTTCTGTAAGAGAACTTAGAGAGATATCTCAAAATGTCTGTGAAAATAGAACATATTTTTAGAATTGTAGAATATCCTCCTACACTGCCAAACGAACCTGTCAAAAGCGCATCTTGATTTGTTCAGCTCCTACAATTCATGCTTGTTTGCAGTAATGATATTTATTGACCAAAGGTGGGTGGTAGAGATTTTCATATCTGCTTTTGCAGATGTGAAATTAACAGTATGGAAGATTTTTTAGGGTGGGGTTTTTTTTTGCAAAGTTTTCTAGAAGTTCTTAAGCAATCTCTTTTTTTTTTTTTTTTCCCCACATGAGAGGAGGAAAGATAAAAGAGATCAAATAATGAGAACAAAAGAGGAAAACAAAAATTAACAAAATAAATGAAAAGCATTTGCATGGTCCAGTCTTTGTGGTTATAATCCAAATACAAAGATAATATGTACCTGACCCTATTCATGATCCAAAACTCTAGATTTTCAGTAGCAGTAAGAAGTAAAAGTTTGAAATAATAATGCTCAATTTGGGGATAGCAAAATGGCATCTCCCAAGCCACATGGAGCTGCCGGAGCTGGTTTGAGGAGAATGGGGGAAGTAGGCAGTAGAATGCAATTTATTTGGCTGAGGTAGGAGGGCTTCAAGGGGGCGGAAGCAAACTAGAAGGAGAGCATTTCAGAAATGTGGGAAAGCATCCAGTAGCTCAGTATGTGGCTTTTTGACCCTACCTAATTTATTTATTTGGCTCATGGTCTTGAATGATAGCACACTCCTAGCCTACTTAGTAGTAGAAAGAGAATCTGCTATTCCTACCCAGGCAGGTACTCTAGCTGGTTTCTGAGAAGAAAGTTAATTGGCTGCTAAAGTCATAGCTGCTAGGACATGGATTTCTAAATGGTGGTGTCTAACAAATAGAAAAGCTTGACGATAATTAAGACAGAACAGAAACAAGGTGAAAAGAAACATAAAGAAAATGAAAGTAAAGGTCCAGAAATTGTTCTAAAAATGTCCATTGTCCTGAGACTAACAGTAATAGGGGTCTTTCATTAAAAGAGGTGTAAATGGAAGATCACATTGTCTAGATGTATGCACTCACACCTTTCCATTCAGAGCATCCATGTGAGTTGGGAAAGAATGATTCACGTCTTCTAAAGGAAACTACGCCACAAAAATGTACCTTGTACTGAAGAAAGTGACTAGTCTTGCAGTTATCAGGCTAGTGTCAGCTATCAACTCTGGAAACCTGCACATACCTAGGACTACGTTTTTAAGGATCATAGATGCTCATCAGCATCATTCAAGTACCAGTGTCAAAAGCCGCAGCCCAGTCACTACTTGCCCTCCAAAGTACCTAGAGTGGAGCTACAGTGCACAAGAGCTGTCTGAACGTCTGTCAAATGTGCTGGTATGACAATATGGCATAACACATGTGCCAGCAGGCTAGCTTAGCCTCAGGAAGCAGTCTGGCTGTGAAAGGAAGCCAATGTGCGTGAACTAATAAGCTTTATATCTTAGCAAGCCTAATGAGCTTGGGCTGACAGTGTGCTGATATGAGTATAGCATGGACCGTGCTTCTCTTTGCACTACGGACATATCCTTTTTCTCCATCTGCTGCCATCCGCTAGCAGCCTAAATGCTGCTTCCACCTCCCAGTTTGCAAGCTGCTCAGAGCCTTAGCTTAAGTCACAGCCCTGAAGATGCTAAAGGATTTTAAGTTAGTAGAGAGAGTGGTGCAGAGCATTTTTCAAGGTGTACCTGATACCGGTGGCCTGTCCCACAAAGCCTCAGTCTGAGGCCTGACACTTGGTATCAACCTAACACCACGCCAGTGCCATGTAGCTCAGAGTAGGAATGTGGGCAAATGCCATTAATAAGCAGATGTACCAACACTTGCCCCAGGGATGCATGTCTTGGTATCTGGATGCTGAAAGGGAGGAATAAGACTGCAATCTTGAGAAGTGCAACCAGGAGGTGTTTAGGATTATGATATTTACTGCCTCTGCTTTTTGTTCCTCTCCACATGGCTGCCCAAGAAATGTTCAAGGCAAAGTCAGCTTCAGGGACTAGAAATACGCGCATTGCCTTTTACTAGCTCTCACCCAGGAATCAGTAACTCACAGTTGAGCAACTTCTTGAATTGCCTCCTCATGCAACAGGTCATGTTTGTCTGAGGGCTGTGCCCTCAAAGGCTGGCCTTAAATCACGGGCACTTTGCACTGAAATGCAGTGAAGGAGAAACATTCACAATTCAGGCAGCAGTCTTGCCTCCAAGGCCACAATAAAAAACTGAAAGGTGGTACTTGCACCTTCCAGGAAAGGCTTTTCCCTGTCTGTGGGAGTGCGTGCTGACTTCTGTTCTAGGGCAGACGTGGAGGAGCAACATGATTAAGTGCTTGCAGCAAGGAAGTAATTTTAGCTAAGAGTTTCTGCAGCTAAGACTACCATTTGTTTGAGAATACACTGGGCAGAAGCAGCCCAGAAGACCATTCACACAATCAAGAACAGCTGGGAGTTAGTTTAGGATGCTATTGCATCAAAGCTGTTATTGCCTGAAAGCACAGGTTATCTTAGCATATGCTAAATACAGATTTGGCTATAAATAACATTGGCGTGACCTCTATATTACTGGGCAAACGGATAATATTTTAAGATGCTTTTGGAAGAGATCTGGATGCAGCTGCCTGAGGGTGGAAGGTCAATGGTTCTTATCAAAACACAGCTGAGAGGCGCCATGAGCACAGTGCACCTCTGTGAGATACCACATGTAAGGCAAGAGAAATTCAGCTGCTGGACACAGGCTACTAAGGGCTCAGTGAGACCATCCAACGTTACCACGGCATAACAAATTGCTCTGCTGTAGCTCTTCCTGCATTTTTTCCTCCTACATGTCACTGTTTGGTTAAAATTCACTTCAACTGTACTTTTTGAGGCTTAAGCTGAGGGACTTCACCTCTGTCACTGCTCTGACTTTGATGCATAAACCATCCCCTCTGAGTCAAAGGATTTAAGAATTTTGAGTGTGCCCTAGCTTTCTTGAGATTTACATAATGTAGATTTTTAGATTTGAGACCAGTAGGGAAGTACAGATCAATTAATATGTAGTGCATGTAATGCAACCATGGCTCCTGACTTGGCAAATTAGGCAAGTAACCCATTTAGTGTACTACATGGGAGTCTAACCAGCATGGTACTCGGTAAATTCCATCAGGAACCAGGCAGCTGAATGGAGAGGTGTTGCCCCACTCAAGCAAACAGTCTTTTAAAAAAATCTCCTAAAAATCTGACCCCATTCTTCCTGCCTCCTAAAGAATATGTACGGTCGTGCAAGCAGCCATTTCTAAGACTTATATTTTAAAGGTACTGAAGGTACAAAGAACTGGCATAACTTGTTGCCTGTATGCAAGATTATAACATGCATGAGCTTCCACTGTAGATAGTCTTGGGCATTGCCCAGTAGCTAACTGATACTGCTGACATGAATTGTACTGTCAATACGAAGCCATTAAGAAGAAGCCAATCTTGCATCTTGTTTGCCTTCAGAGAAGCAAAAGAGCTCAATAGGAGATCTCCATTGCTCCCAGAAGGGTGACTGTGGACCAGATGCAGATCAGAAGCAGCATCACAATGTTAACATGCAGCATGTGCTCAGGATAACATATGCTTCTTTTTAGCAGAGATTTGCAGCACTGATATAACACCACGCTAACACAGCTGTGTGATTTCCAGAGAACTTGGAGTACAGGCAAAAGTCACTTGAGTACACCTATACCTGCCACATAGCCACACAGACTAGAAAGCATCTAAATTTGCTTTTTAAATTTTCATTGCTGTTATATAAAATTATGGTGCATCTTCATTGCTTCATTAAAGACAAAGACAGCATCTGCTTTGAACATAGCAGGAAGAAAGGATTGCTGGCTAGACCAACTCTGAAAACCTGAAAGTGGCTTTTGAAGCCTGTTCTTGCTTTTGAGGTAGCCACATGCATTCCAAAATGCAGGTTATTGTCCAATAGGCAATTACAAGGTTTTGATTTATTCGTTTTCAGAAGGGAGAAGATTTGAATACAAATATAAATATTGCCAAAGAAGATTGCATAAATGGCAGACTTCTTATGTAACTCTGGATATGTGTCATAGGAAAGCATTTCTAGAAGTATAGCAAGTTTCCTTCATTAAGTACAGATTAATTCTAGCTGATCTCTAGCTTCAGCTGCTTCAGGTCCAACTGCAAATGAGTCTGCAAAAATGTGTATTTTCTCATGTCAGTTTGAAAGCTTCTGAACCATTGATCAAACAAATTTGGAAGATTCCTGAAACATGCAGCAAAGCGAAAACAATCACGTGTATTTCTTGAGCATAAATTGGCAAGAGGGAAAGGTCATTCTATTGACAGGCTGCAAACAAAGGGCACTTTTTTTCCTGGCAGCTGCAAACAAAAGTCACCGTTCCCTCAGAAGTGTAATATTTGAGAGCTTGAAATGTATTTTTGCAGCAGGCAAAAGTCAAGAAGTGGCTCAGCCTGTCCAGTACACAATAAGATATCCCCTGTGCCTACTGTCCTCACTTTTCCTGCTTTGACATCTCCCACAGGAATGGTGCAGCACCTGCTTGGTAAAGTTAAAAGAGGGGAAACATCAAATTGGGCAGCTGAACACCTTTAATTTGTTAGCTTCTGCTATCTAACTGCTATGGTAACCAAGCACATAACATAAGAATTGGAGTCTACTAACAAAATGGCATGACCAACAGCTCCAAGGAGGTGATTCTCCCCCTCTGCTCTTGTGAGATCCCACCTGGAGTACTGCGTCCAGCTCTGGAGCCCCCAACATAAGAAGGACGTGGACTTGCTGGAGCAAGTCCAGAGGAGGCCCCGAAGATGATCAGAAGGCTGGAGCACCTCTCCTGTGAGGACAGGCTGAGAGAGTTGGGGCTGTTCAGTCCAGAGAAGAGAAGGCTCTGGGGAGACCTTACAGCAGCCTTCCAGTACATAAAGGGGGCTTATGAGAAAGATGGGGAGAAACTCTTCAGCTGGGCCTGTTGTGATAGGACAAGGGGTAATGGTTTTAAAATAGAAGTAAGCACATTCAGACTGGACATAAGGAAAAAATTTTTTACAATGAGGGTGGTAAAGCACTGGACCTGGTTGCCCAGAGAGGTAGTGGATGCCCCATCCCTGGAAACGTTCAAGGCCAGGTTGGACGGGGCTCTGAGCAACCTGATCTGGTTGGAGATGTCCCTGCTCCTTGCCGGGGGGTTGGACTAGATGACCTTTAAAGGTCCCTTCCAATCCAAACTATCCTATGATTCTAAAATTGCCAAATTTAGTATTATGAAATAATGATAAAGCCGTAGTTTGGAGAAATGGAGCTAATAACAAATCTTACAGCTACTGATTTAGGGTAAAGCACTGATGAATGCAACTATATCCACTGGCATTTAGACTATATTTCTTAAAGACACATGCATGAAAAAAAAATTAAGACATCTTAAAATCTTCTCATGACAAACAACTTACTAGTTTTATAGTGGGATGGCTTTGGTGCCTATAATTTGTGTATCACAGGCATATAATGCAGGTTGATATCTTTAGGGTTCTTACTACACTTGGCAATGGCCTGTGGTAAGATTGTGCCTACATTTACTGAGATCATCTTGGCTTTTATGTTGCGTAAGTTAAAAAAACACTTAATATTTTCTATGCAGTATCATTAAAAAATAATTATTGGAAGAATTGGCTTTTGCTATTTTAGAGGTAAATTTAAGCATGTTTGCATTCTTTCCTGTAAGTGGAAGAGGTACTCCAACTTTCAGTTTTTGCGACAGCTTAATACTAACACTTACTTGCTCGGTCCAGATTTTAGGTTTATATTTAATACGTAGTTCTTCTCTATTCTGCCACATAACATGGGGCATCACTTCAATTGTGTCCTCTGCTTTTACTCAGCTACATCACATCGATTTTGGTACAATATACATTTTATTTCTTAGTTTTGTCACAGATACAACAAGACAATGGGAAAGTGAACCAGGTTCTATACTGCAAATAATCGAAACCCTTATTCCATCTTCCTTATGTACTGTGTGACTACAAGAGTGTAATTAGAGGCAAAACAACTATTTCTAATATGCTTATAGTACCAAAGGGGTGGTCCATTATCATGATACATGAGTCAGCAAAATGCCAGTCTTGGTTTTCACATCTCAGAAGGAGTACACTTTGCTGCCAATTAGAGAAATCTTTTTTTTTTTTTTTTATAAACTTGGCAAATTTTAAAAAAAAAAAAAGCACAGACACTAAATAAACATGGAATTCTAATTTTCAGAACAGAATCAAAAACTTGAATACAAGTCTAGCAAATGCAATATTTTAAAAAATGTCATTTATCACATGAATATCAACAGGCACCAGTTTTGTAAAGTTCATGTTATCTGTTTAAGAAGTGCATGCTCCTAATATTTTGTGTAAGGAAAGGAAGTTTCCTTAGGCAATCAAGTTTCTTTTTGATATTGTTCTCAGTTGCACATACTGTGAAGCACAATTTACAGTGCAGAGACTGCAACGACTACTACACCAGTCTGTTGGTATATTTAGGAAAGTGAAACATACACACACGAATTTGGGAGGTTGTTCACCCCTCAAAATTAATTAATTTCCTTACCAGATGCAAGATCAAACTGAGGAAACTCTGTAAACTAAGTCAACTTTTTGTATTATGAGAAAGTTGGCTGTAAAATTGGTTCTACCCATAAGACTCCTGAGACTCTTTCACTGGGCAGGATATTAAAGATCTAGTCCAACTTAAAGTTAATACATCATTTGTCACACAGAGAATTTCTATTAAAAATTTCACACCTACATCATTATGCACTATCTCACCACCATTAAATATGTTCTTCATGGCTGACTAAAGTTAGCAGAGACATGCTAATAATCAGAAAGATATTACTGCTGAGAATTGTAAATGCCTCCTTTCATAAGGACAAGCTGCTGACCGTGCTCAAGCATGCAATAGCTGTATCTTCTTTCCAGCTATCTTTGGATACCAACAGATTCACAAATTATTGTCCTGCCTGGCACCTATTCCTTTTAGAGAGCTATCTCAAATGGTGTTAGGAGGCTAAGTATAGACATATATAGAGACTTCATTTTGTTTTATTTTAATCAGACTGTATAGACTAACAGAATATTAAGCTTGATGGAAGCAAGAATCAGAAGTAATTGTCCTGATTTTTTAGGTCTTCTCACCATTTACCATAATGTATCTCTGGCCTATACGGATCCATTTCAGGGATTTCCCTTTGATAGGGGAATTCCATACTGCTGAAGAACTGATTTGTTCCTCAAACTCTTTCCGGGAGAACTGACTGTACTCACTTTTGACCCTTCTCTTGTTTGGTGAGTTATACAAAAAACTCAAGGGAATTCCTACTTTCATAGTGAATTTAATATCTCCAATGCTTTGTCATTAAACACAAATTCTGAATTTCTCATTCCTTTGCCAGGTCTGACAGCAAGAGACAGCTCAGTCCAAGAGTGAAGTTTGGTGGTAGAAAGCCATTTGGGCGAGCAGATAGAAGATTTTTCTGCCCTGTTCTTTGACAGCTTTTACCTCTGCACTGAGTCTGACTTGCAGGGTAAGAGTGAAGTTCCTTTTAAAATGTTGATGTCGAGTATGGCTGGAGCTCTGGGCAGCCTAGAACAACTGCAGGGCACAACTCCCACTGAATTGTTCAGAGCCAGCTGCAGACTTAAGTCAACATCTGTATCAAACACCAAGCTTTCCATCTCTCTAATTAAGGCTTTTATAGAGTTCCTGCCACTCTAGTATATGAGCAACTACGGAGTTACTCCTGCTTCATATCAATGTTGAATTCAGTCATCCAGTGGCAGGAATTTCTGACTTGAGTGATCGCACCATTGGGATGTGCTGTCCTTGAAGGCCTGAATCTCATACCCTCCTGGGCATGATGCCCTGATCTTTCAGATTAGCATTTGATTCACTCTTGATGTTCTTTTTAATCTCCACAATAAAAACATTCTCCAAACCCAATGTTCATAAATAATGGAATCATGGAATAGTTTGGGTTGGAAGGGACCTTTAAAGGTCATCTTCATTTTAAAAACAAATATAAAAAATGTGTGTATATATATATATAACATATATATTTATATATATAAAATGATAGTATTTTTATACTTTGAAACAAATATTTCAAGGGTGAATTTCATTACAATGTTTTAGGCTAAAAAGTATTGTGATAACTTGTGAGTGAAATAACCAGTCCAGCATTCACTCTCAAAGCTCAACACAGGTGAAAAACAGACACATAGTATTAAAATTATGTATGTGAGTGGCCATGTTAAGTCTATAATAAAGAATCTTTAAAGAATTATATGCACTTGCAATGTTCTTTTAAAAGGCTCTTCGAGTTAGAAGTGTACTTGCTCCATAACTGCCTTCGATCCTGAAACACTGAAAATGCTTCACAGAAGACACAGTTTCTTTGCACACAGTGAAAATTTCCCACAGATATCCTGGCATATTTGCTGCTTGAATTTCAAGTGTCTTCCAGGATTCTTGTCCAAATATTAATAAGTTTTTAAATGTCAGATACTGTGTTTGCCAAATATATATAAAGTTTAACGTGGTTTCTCAAACACGCACAAACAATACAGACAATTTTTCTTATTAATATTACTTACAAAGTGATGAATCTTCTCATTAACATTGGTTAGAGGGTGGGAAATGCTTGCTCTAAGATATGAAGGGAAACTTCAGAATTCAGAGAATAATTTCAGGAGCAGAATAATTTCAGGCTCCTGCACAGAGATTCGGCCTCTGGTTAACAGTAAAGAAAGAGAGATACTTATAAATATTGTAAGCAGAAAGAAACTCAACCATAAGTAAAAAGCTATCTCAAAAGAAATAAATGTATCCTTAGTGGGAGGAGAACAGCAGTTTACCAAGGGAATTAAATCAGTGGTCCATATAATCCTGTTTCTGACAGCAAACAATACTTGATATTACAGGAAGTAAGAATAAACTCCAAAACGAAGAAATACAACCAATCTCTCTGTAGAGGGAATTCCATCCTTACTCCAGCTAAATTCTGAGTAATTTAGTCATGAATGTCTATATGCAATATTTTTCAAAGTTGTCAGCTAATTATCAGTGGATGTTCTTATTAGTCATCCAAATATATTCTTTTAAAATTTTTCAAAGCTCTTGGCTGACTAATTTTTTTGCATTAAATTCCAACACTTAATTTTGTGTAGTGTAAGAGATATTCCCTGTTGTCAATTTTTAATTTATTAACTCTTACTCAAATATTTGCCATTTTTTTCTTGGATGACAAAGTATAAAGTAAACTCATCCCCTTCTCATAACCCCTTATAATCTTATCTTTTTCACTGTTATTTGTATATAACACATGCTTCATTAATTAATTAATTTCCTGAGTGATGTAGACCTACTCTCCAATATCGTCTTATAGTTTTCCTAAACAGGTCAGACTATCCTTACCAATTTTTTTTTTTATTTTACAATAATGTTTAGAATCACAAAATTCTGTCTCAATTCAATGTGCCATTAGTATCTTTTTAGATACATATTCCATTGATTGTGCACAGTAACAATTCATTTGTTCTCAGGGTCTCCCTGAGTTTTCTACGGGCATGATGCTGGTAATTTACAATGTGAAAATAAATACTCATATTTACATTTTAGATTTTCCCACTCTGTATATTAATTCACCACCATTTTATTTTGCTGGTCATATGGCTCCTCTTAGCTTTGTGCAGTCTTCTGACTAGCTCTCTCACCAGGATGTCATTAACTGTCTTTTCCAGATCATTAATAAATACATAATATAGCAATACATATATTAAGCATATCTTGGAGTATTCTGTTAGCATTATTATTTTTTTAGTTTACTACTTATGTCTGTTTCTTTTGACTTTCATTTTCTGTCTTTTATGCATGTCTAGTGCATTTCTTTTCTAAAGAATAGCTGTTAAGATGGACATCTTTAAAGACTAAATAAAACAAGTCTTCCTTTATGTATAGTTCCTTTGACAATGCACATTTCACTAAAATATCAAAAATTGTAAAACTGGGGTAAGGGGTTACGGTTTGGGCTTAGGGTTAAGGTTAGGGGTTAGGGTTAGGATTAGGGGTTAGGGTTAGCATTAGGGTTAGGGGTTAGGGAATAGGGTTAGGGTTAGGGTTAGGAATTAGGGATAGAGTTAGGGATTAGGATTAGGGTTGGTGTTAGGTTTAGAGTTAGGGTTAAGGTTAGGGGTTAGGGTTAGGATTAGGGGTTAGGGTTAGCATTAGGGTTAGGGGTTAGGGAATAGGGTTAGGGTTAGGGATAGGAATTAGGGATAGAGTTAGGGATTAGGATTAGGGTTGGTGTTAGGTTTAGAGTTAGGGTTAGGGTTAGGGGATAAGGTTAAGGTTAGAGTTAGAGTATAGGGCTAGGGTTAGGGGATAGGGCTAGGGTTAGTGGTTTGGGTTAGGGATAGGGTTAGGGTTAGGAATTAGTAATAGGTTTAGGGATTAGGGATAGGGTTGGGTTTAGGCTTATTGTTACGGGTTAGGGTTAGGGTTAGGGTTAGGGAATAGGGTCATGGTTACTTTTGGGTTTTAGGGTTAGGATTGCAGTTAGGTTTAGTAGTTAGGGTTAGGGTTAGGGGTTAGTGTTAGGCAATTGGCTTAGGGGATAGGGTTAGGATTAGTGTTAGAGATTGGGTTTATGGTTAGGTGTTGCAGTTAGGCTTAGGGCTAGGGGATAAGTTTACAGAATTGGTTTAGGGAATAGGGTTAGGGTTGGGGTTAGGCTTGGGTTTAGGGGTTAGGTTTAGGGATAGGGTTGGGGTTAGGTTTAGGTTTTTTTTCTCTGTTAATGGTAAAGTGAATGCATCTCCACTTTGAGCATGTTCTCAGCCTCCCTGATAATGTCAAGAAAGCAAATAGTCTTAAAGCAACCTCAGACACTTAATATAATTCTTATATGTACAAAGATACTTCAGAAAATAAACTGTGCTCTTCTTTTATTTTCCAGTCTCCTGTGATATTTAATACTTCCACATATAAGGTATATCAATTCAGATCCATTATTTTCATTTCTACTATATTTTTTCTACATTTTTTACTATCTGATGGGAAGGAAAAGAAGTTCATACCTTATGAGAAAAGTGGTAAATTATATATGGTAAGAGACATGAAAAACATTTTTCCCCTTTTTTAAGCCTAACTTAGGTTGCATGAAAGGAATAGGACTTTCTGAGAGGCTTACTCAGCCTTGTAAATTGATTTCAGAAACTTTATGTATATGCATGTCGGGTAGCATGGAAAAAAAGAGGAGATATTCCCAAGCAAATAGTAAAAGTTGAAAATACGAGTATCAGAAATTAATTTAGGTATGTAAGGTGGAAGAGGGTCTTACAGAACTTCAAAATGCTGACAAAATGCTTGAAGTTCACATAATATTAGATGAAGAGTAAGCAGGGGTAGAAAGAATGATATAATATATGATGGGCAGGATGATAAGTTATGTTTCTATTTTTCATGACACTGAGAAAGAAAATGAAGTAAAATTGTAGCTCATATTGCTGTGGAGAGGGAGCAGGGGGAGAATTTAAATACGCCACTTGTAGCGCTGGTAGTATGGGCTTACACTGTGAGCTGTGTCCGATATATGAAAAACATAATGTCCTGAGAGGAACACCAAGGGGTCTGATTCTCTGTGTGTTAACTGAAGGCCAACAAGGGGATACCCAAGACATAGTTGGTCCAGGTCTTTGGTGAAGGGGTGACAGGCTTATAGATCAGCATTAAGAGACACTAACTGTAACTGTGATGAAGTAGCTCACAGGAAGCATTAAAGGTTCAAAGACCCTTCAGGATGCACCAGAATTAAGTATGAAGGACAATGAACCACATGAGGAGGCAGCCAGGATGGAAAAAAGCTAAGAGTACATAACATCTGATATTGCTCCTGATGATTATCTGACATCTGGTGGTATAGCATGCAAATATTTCTGTATCTTTTGTTACTCCATTACTGGAAAGTTCTCAAATTTTATGCAAATCTACACAATAAGTTATCAGCTGAGAGGCATGAGTGTTGAGTAAAACAAATCTAAGAGAAAAAATGCATAAAAATATGGGGGCAAGAGGGGTTACATTGTCCTTTGCATGTAATGCTGTGGCAGTTGAAGTCAGCTGAAGCACTCATACTCACAATTCCACAATCAACCAGGCTGGAGCTGAAGGAAGAGACCTCCACCAAAGGATCTTCAGTCCCAGGATATGTTTCTCGGTAATCCACTGAAGCTGGAAGTCACTGCTTTCCAGGTCACACAAAATAAATATACAACTTGTTCTGACTGGGGAGAGTGTGATACCTTAACACTGTTTCAAGTTGTGTGTTTATTTCACAAACACTACACAATGCACATAATTACATCAGAAATTAAATATTAGGCAGTGGTGGATTATGATCCTTTTCAAAATATATGAAAAACAAAGCAGAATCTTGCTTTTCCCTACTTATGCCCTTCCTTTAATTTTTTAAATTTTGGTATTTTCCATAATGAAAACATATTGGATTACGTTTTAGAATGTTTTACTTCTACCACATATGAGTTTCACTATCCTACAGTTTTTGGGTAGCAAGATCTCTGGGGGGGAAGTTTGTTTAAAAAACATTCCCGGTTTTTAAGTATTTACTTATTTATCTTCTTAGAAGAAATAGTTCTCTCTGCTTTCACTTTTATGGAAGCTTTTTCTTTATTGTTTAAAAAAAGTTCTATTTTTTTTCACTAAATTTAATTTACAGTTTTGAAGAAATATGGATTATCACAAACATCATTTTCTGCTTGAAATGTAAGGCACATTTCTTTGATCATACTTTCTCTCGTATAAAAATACAGCAGCGTGTATGTGCAACCAACTCTCCACCCCAAAGAAAACTACCAAAGGGAAACATTGTACTGCTGAAAGAGAAGAGAGAGAGAAAAGACTGAAAGAAAACAAACTGTGTATGACAGATGAGAGTTATAATGCTGAATGCAGAACTGGTGTTCACTCGACAGCTACAGTGACGATAGCGGTAACAAGAACATATGCAGAGCCAAATAGGGAGACAAGATAAACTTCTTATTTAACTTAATTGTTTACTTAGCTTAGATATCATGCTTTCAAAAGACGTAAGGAAGAAAGCATTATTCTTCAGCATTATGTGAACAGCTTCATGTACAGGGTTTTTGGAGGCAATGTTTGTTAGTGCTTATAGAATCATAGAATCATAGAACGGTTAGAGTTGGAAGGGACCTTCAAAGGTCATCTAGTCCAACCCCCCTGCAAGAAGCAGGGACATCCCTGACTAGATCAGGTTGCTCAGAGCCTCATCCAGCCTGGCCTTGAACGTTTCCAGGGATGGGGCATCCACCACCTCTCTGGGCAACCTGTTCCAGTGCTCTACAACTCTCATTGTGAAAATTTTTTTTTCTAATATCTAATCTAAACCTCCCTCCTTCTAATTTAAACCCATTACCCCTTGTCCTATCACAACAGGCCCTACTGAACAGCCTCTCCCCATTTTCCTGTAGCCCCCCTTGAGGTACTGGAAGACCGCTATCAGGTCTCCCCAGAGCCTCCTCTTCTCCAGGCTGAACAGCCCCAACTCTCTCAGCCTGTCCTCATAGGAGAGGTGCTCCAGCCCTCTGATCATCTTTGTGGCCCTCCTCTGGACCCTCTCCAACTGGTCCATGTCCTTCTTATGTTGGGGACTCCAGAACTGGACGCAGTACTCCAGGTGGGGTCTCACCAGGGCAGAGTAGAGGGGGAGAATCACCTCCCTCGACCTGCTGGCCACGCTCCTCTTGATGCAGCCCAGGATGCGGTTGGCCTTCTGAGCCGCAAGGGCACATTGTCTGCTCATGTTGAGCCTCTCGTCCACCATCACTCCCAAGTCCTTCTCCTCAGGGCTGCTCTCAATCCATTCTCCTCCCAGCCTGTATTTGTGCCTGGGATTGCCAGGACCCATGGCAATATGTTGCATTTGGGGAGAACTGAAGTTTTATCATAGCATAACTCTAACATGTTTGTTTGTTTTTTTTTTTCCTGGGAAAACACCTTTTCAATGCATCTGTCCACATCTGAAACCTCCAAAGTCAGAGCATTATGAATCCAGCTGTTAGAGATATACTTCACCAAATGTGTCCTTAAATGAGAATAATTCCTGGAAAATACTGTTGAACTAAAACGTGTTTAGTGCAGGATCAACGAGACAGAAAAAGGTATGTCAAAGCACCTAACAAAAGATAGAGCAGCCTCAAGACTCTTCTAAGTATGTAGTGGCTTCTGGTATGTGGTAGCTCTAGGGGATTCCTGAAATACAGCGTGTCTATGAGTGCCTCTTAACCTGAATGGATAGCCAGGAGGAAGTCTGTAGACATGGATATAGCATTTCATATATGGAGAATTCCCAAATACCATTTCATATATGGAGAATTCCCAAATACCTGGTTAGAAATTGTGGAAGATGTCAGTGGCGGAAATATAAGTGACCCTATGTCTAGCCTAGCCTAGCCATCAGTAATCCCTGATGGATTTGCTCACTTTCAAGGGAACAAACTAGACTAAAAGCTAGTGTTAGGGACTACACACTACTTCTCATAAGATTGGGGACAACGGAAAAAGAATAGCAAAAGGGAATTTGTAAATCTTTCATACATGCTGCTTAAAATGTAGCATTTCTTTAATTTTAAGAGGCACACAGATAGTTCTCCAAATCCATATTAGGCTTACAATGCAAAATAAATAGCAAATGAAAGAAAATTGCTTATTTGCACTTATTTGTGATGACTTATTACAAGTTCTGGTTCCTTTTGTTGCCACTTGTGAAGTTACCAACTAGTGCTGGAAATAAACAAGAGGCAAAAACAATGCAGTTAAAATAGGCAACAAGTGAGACAGACAGTCTGCCTCACATAGATCAGAGAAGCCCAGGTTTTATTTATTCTCAAATCAGCTCACACAAAAATAACGTACTCCCTTGCTTGGGAGTTAGAAGACTGAGAGTGAAAAGATCTTTCTGTTTATTTCTATGGTAGGAAGTAAGTGACATTACACGATATAAACCTTAAACTCATTCTCACATTAAGTGAAACAAAATAAACAGCTTTAATAATATCACCCACATTACATAACTGTTGCCAGATTTTCCAATTTTGAAGTTGTGAATGGAGCAACTTTATATAATTAAAAAAAAAAAAAATCCGTCTAGGACTATGAATTCATGTCCACACTAAATACACAGCAAGGGAATAACTCTCTTAAATTGCATGTAAGGATTATTTATGGCATACATTTATCTCTCTAAAAAATTTTGCTTTTGCTGAACTTTCAGACAAAAATAGTCATGACAGTGAAAATGTCCATGGGAAATAAATTCAATCCATTCAGGCATGAATAGCTACTTTAGATGTTGGCCTGAAGACGCCAGGGCCCTGGAGACCCCACCAGCCGAGACTGCCCCTGTCCAGCCCCCCAGGGCTCCCCCATGGCCCAGGACCCCACATCAGCCCCCCGGGCCACCAGCCCTTGCCCCAGCTCCCACAGCCCTGCTCCCACAGCCCTGTGCCAGCCTGGCCTTGGCCTGTTCCCAGGGAGGTTCCCGGTGCTGGGGCTGGGGCTGCCCTGGGTCCCACCGGCTGGGGGGGACCAGGGGGGCGGTGGGCCAGGCCCTGGCTGCCAGGCTCTGCCCAGATGGACCCCCATGGACAGCCCCGGTGACCCTGGGACCCACTTGCCCTCGCAGTTCCCTGACAGAGTATGCATCAAACTGTCTTTACAAGGAAACCGTCAATGGCCCCGAGTTACTGCTGTTCAGTATTTATCAGTTAGGCTGGAGTGCTTTTCAAAAGCCTAGCTGCCATTTTTGCCTTAAAAATGTCACAACATGGAAGCAAGGGCCACTCAGCCCCTGTGAGGAGCAGCAGGCTGTGTGCTCTGAGGAAAAGGACAGAGGGAAAGGGGCTGGCTGCGGAAATGGCAGAGGAAAACAGAGCTCCTCAACCCGGCAGGGAGGCAGAGCGGCAGGTGCCCTCAGGCTGCGCCTCCCACGATGCCTCCGGACACGTCTCAACGCTGTTACAGGGAAGATATTTGCTTTACGGGTAAGGGCAAAAATGCAAATCTAATGCAAATTAAACAGCTTCCACTGCAGCTCGTAATTCAGGCATAGCTGTATGAGGCAATAGAAATCGTACCAGATACTTGCACAGCTAAACCAGCACGGTTTTACCTGTGTGTGTGTGTGTGTCTCAATTTTCAGTTGCTGAAATGAAGATAATCTCTTTTGTCCCATTAACCTGTCTTGCCTAAAGAGGTGGGCCTCTGCGCCAGTAGTCTTTTTCCCACTCTTTCTCAGAAAGCATATTTTTAGCCTGAGCATCTACATGGTAATCCACTAGAAATATGTGGGCATAATTAATAAATGTTGGCTATTCCTAATTGGCACTGTAACCAGCCCTAACTGAGGTGCTACAGAAGAAGGGATGGTGACTCACAGGGATATTTGAAGGAGCAGATATTAATGACTCCTTACATACCTTGCCTGAAGTAAAGCTCAAAACTGTGATAATACATCAAGTTGCTGAACCTAATACCAGCAATAGGTCTAAATTCTGGTCAGGACAATGCCATAAACTTGGCTTGCTGAGCTGATCTAATTAAAGCTTACCATTTCTTCCGGGCTTCAATTCAAGCAGTTAGGACATGTCAAAGTTCAATTGCCTCAATTAGGGTTTCAAAACCAGTCACCACCTGGACTTAAAGCCTACTCAAGAAGCTCACTGACTGGGACAAAATCTAAAAAAAAATGTAAAGAATGGGAGAAGTGAGAATTGTCAGGCTTACTGACTTTAATAAATTAGAATCTGCCCTGCATACTCTAGGCTTCTCCTACCCATTTACTTTCTCTGAAACAATTATTTGCCTTGCTAATTTCAAATTTTTATGGTCTTAAATTGGAGGGTCCTAGCATGGTTTTTTTTTTTTTGGAAAGTCCTTACTGTCCTTACAGCTGTCCTTACATTTCACCTCCTTTTTCACTGGTTGGGAGGGAGGGGGAAAATGTGGAAAGAGGTACTCTTTGCCATGCTTGGAATGAAGTTAAAACCATATAGAACACTCTTGGTTTTATGGGAAATGTTTTAATTGTCTTGAAATCTGGTATTTTCTTGCTCAACAGAGCTAATAAGAAAATTTAAATATATATCTGGTATTATTACTTCTAAACTGATGTTACAAGGGTTTACATTCAGAGAAAAATGGTAACATGAATGAAAAGAAATGTACTAAAAAAAAATAAAGGCCTAAAATTAAATGCAGCTTAGATGCATTTTGGAGCTTCTAGCTTCAGCATCATCAAAGAGATTGTCCACTTGCTTGCTCGCATGCTTAGCCTTGCAGTTTATGGAATTCACTGCTTTTAATTTAAAGTAAGAAGAAAAAATGCTAGTGAAATAGTAGCCATTTTTAACAAACCCCAAATGTTTCTGTAGTCTAAATGAGTACTTGTCTAGATTGTTAAACTACTGCACAACAGGAATCTCCTTCCAACTAATGCATTGCAATTACAATGACAGTAATAAAATACGTAAGCTTTTTTTTCTTGTAGTGGGCAGTCACTTAAAATGACTCATTGATCAAAGATCCTGTCTGCAATGATACATTTTGTACAAAATACTGGATATAAACAGATCACTACATTTGAAAGACATTTTAAAAATTGCAGCACTCTAATTCTGTTTTAAGAGCTGATAAATCATTTTGCCCATAGTATTTTAGCTTTAATTCACTTAGTTCAAGAAAATCCTTCTTCACTTGGCAGACACTCATACTTCATCTTAATTTGGCTATTTTATAAAGCTTGTGTTAATTTCACTTGTAATATTTTGCTGCCTTTTAATGGAGACAGATTGTATTTCGTATTTACTTCACTCTGTTATGCAGGTCTTAAAGTGGCACTGTAATGAGAAGCACTTGTATTACACTTGACCAAATACCATAAAATGTGTATGATAAATACATATGAAACAAGATTCATTATTCAGCAAAGTATCAGCCCATATTTTTCTAGATGGATAAAAGTTTTACCTTGTTTAAAACCTCTTCTTACTCTACTAGCATCATATGTCTGGGGTTTTAATCCTGGCTTATTAATGTAAAATAGAGAAAACAGAAATGCAGCACACTGGATGTGAAATTGTAACTTTATTTTGTAAGAATGCAAAAAGCAATGGTTACAGAATCTCTGTCTTTGGAGATATGTAAAAATTAGACATGACCCCGAGCAACATGATCTGACTTTGGAAGTTGGATCCAATTTATGACTGAGTAGACTGTTGGAGCAGATGACCACTAGAGATCCCTTCTCATCTCAGTTATTCTGTGCTTACATGATTCTGCATTAGTATGTTTCAAGTATCCGTCAGAATAGATCAAATTGCAGGAGCAGTACAATATAAGACAATCAATGATGCAAGTTTTGTACTGATGACAAGTATGTCATACTGTCAGTTGACTAAACCATGTCGTCTCCTGATGTAGCTGAAGCTTATACATACAGTTAAGAAGGTGCATGGATTACACTGAAGGAAACAGAAGATTAATTACACGTTGAAGTGATGGCATAGATCGGGTTAAAATTAGAAATTCCTTAGTATCATTATTTGTAATTTTGCTTTGGCATCTAAAGAAGAACTACAACAAACTTAAGTGTTGAATGTACAGACTACGTGCTCCTCCTGTAAATCATTACAATCCACTACCAGTATCTGAGTAATGGTTTTCTTATAAATATACAGAGACTGAAAATCCCAAAAGAGTTCAGTTCAAGTGACAGATAAACATTGAAATGAATCCATACACAAGAAAGTACCCATAAAAATATAATTAGTTAGGAATGGAAGAAGATAACAAAGGACTGGATCAGAAATATAATAGATGTGCATTTTAGAGCCTAAGCACAACACTGTACTTCAAAACTGCTCCTTCTGTGGCTGCCTAGCCCTGGTGGTGCTTATTCGTGACCAAAAAAAAAAGAGAATTTTCATGCAGATGCTCCACTTTCCACCTAATGAGTAGACACAATCCAGAGGAAAGTGTCATGGAAAAAGAATCTATCCTCTACTTTACTTACCGATTTTTTTTTCCAAAAAGACAGTAGGTGACAGAAGGAGATGATCTCTGGAGCTTACAGAGTATCCGCTTGGAAGGGAAGCGTCCTGAATTGTGAACCCTGCTGCTAGGACTGTTTATGCACTGTACCCTAGAAAATGATTAACAAAGAAGAAATAGTCTACCACCAAAACTGTCTGTTTTGATTGCACAAGAGATTAATTTAAAGGGTACAGGACAATTGAGGAAGCTGTTTTAACTAAAAGTGTGAAGCAGGAGAGTACAGTAGATGGTAGGGTTGAAATGCCTCTATTCTTAGCCCAGAGCTGGCCCAGGCTCAAGTAAAATGCAATACAGAAAGCAGAAGAAATCAACAGACTGCATGAACAAAAGAGAACTGTGCATTTTTAGTACAACATAAGAACAAAATTAATTAAATGCCTGCACTGACCAAAGAAGATTTGGATAAGCAGAAAAATAAATTACTCCTTCAGACAGTGATAAAAGGAAAGGATTGGCTGGAGCCGAATCAGTCAGACTATGCTGCTAGGATGACCTAACCTTAGGTACTGAAGACACGGCTGAAAATAATGAAAGTAAATTTGAAAACAAAAAATGTAGTGTTAACATCCTCCTTAAATATTTCTTTAGTGTTATTTATTTCTTATTTAAAGAGCCTCTATCTCATGAAAATAAAAGACAGATGGATGCTTAAGTACAACATTTTTTGAAAGAACTGTGTATCATCAGTGAAGAGGAGAATAACATGTAAATAGGTCAACAGATAATAAACAACAAACATATTTTCACTAGATACAGTAAATTTTCAGGTATAGTTTAATAGCTGACACCGCCTTTGTCTGGTCCAAGATGACAGTGGTGGGACAAAGGAGCAAACAAGCACGTGAGTTACTAAGGAGGACAGTATGCAACATCTTTTACAAGTCTCAGGTTTCCATCATGTCATGTTACTGTCATTCATTCCTCTTGCCTTATGTACTCTCCCTTGCCAGTGCATTGTAGCTATTCACCTTTTGGCACATACCACTAGTAGTGGTCAGCAGTCAGAGACCCACAGCGATCAACTGATAACAATTTCTTCCTGTCCTAAGACAGCCATGCCTCTTTCTTTTGCCACGCTCTAGCTCAACACACAACAGCTACATGGGCACTTGTGTATTATTATCTATACTAGCTGTGTAGATCAATGCTGCAGAGCCCTTCCGGTTCATACTCCAACAACCAACATATGCACTTGTCGTTACGCTTGCTGACCTCAGCGGAATGTGGAGGAATCTTGGTGCAGTCTCTGCAGCAGCAGGATGTGCTCTCTCTCTGCCATGCATGTCTATGCAGCCTAATGACATCCACACATAGGGTGCTAGTCATGCTGTTCCACAGGTCTTTAATAAAAGATGCCTGTGATCTGTGAGCCTGCCAAAGACCACACAGGCTTCCACGTGCAGGAACTCACCATGGTCATCAGGCATGGTCAACAGGCATGGTCATCAGGATGTTTCTGAAATGGGCAAATTTACAAACATTGGCAGTTCATCTCCAACTGAGGTTAGGGCAAGTACTAGCATAGCTTTTTTTCCAGGAGTTGATCAGCTAATTGACACACGCTCTTCATTTCCTTCTTGTTTATGGCCCACTCAAATCAAGCTGCAGAAATATCAAAAAGTTCACCTATAGCTGGAAGTCCTCCTTAGGATTTGTCCCCAGTGCAGATTATTGGGGGAAAAAAAAATCACAGATGTTTGTTTGGCAACAGCTTTGAGTCTAGAAAGCTTGAGCAGTTTCCCAGCATGCAGGAAAGATTCCAAAACTCACTTGGAGCTGTGGTTACACTGCCCTGTCCAATATATTTGAGTAGAACAACCTGAATAGGATTAGTTCAGAAATGTTTCCCAGCTTCTTTCTATTTATGGCAAGGAAATGTTTGGCTAGGGCTCAGTCGGTCCCGACTCTGCAGTGTGAGTGCCTAAGCACCAGTAAGAAGTTCTCAGGAAAGCTAAGCATCTTAGTTAGTTTTCAAAGCCTGGATTGACTGACTGTCAACAGCTTTAGTGCAGTTAGAGGCCAAGCAGAGATCTTGAGGTCACTTCTGATCGTCCTTTGCTCGTACATGCTGAGCAGTGCAATAATTATTATGGTGTGTAAATCACCTGGAATACGCTGCCTTCTCTGCATACAACCGGTAACACTTTAGGGGCTTACATACAAACTAACAACAAACACCACGAGTGGACCTGTCACTTCACTACCTGCCCACTGCTCTGGGCTCTTACTCATTCTGGTTCATGCAAGACTACCGTCATTCTCTTTCTTCTTTCTATCCACCAAAAAAAAAAAAAAAAAGCCCGTAAGCAGAATGACGGCTGCACTCTGCAGTTATCCGTGAAGTTATTGTGATTATCTTGAGGCAAAAGACCCAACTAATGGTCTGTGGGATCGCACTGGTATGTAGGCCAACACTACATGCTCCATTGCCTCAAATACCTACTAGGAATAGTGGTTGCTAATGGGGTACCTGCAGTATACTGATGAAAAAATGAGCAGGTGATCTTCACTCTCCTTTTCTAGGAGAAGTAAATAACAGGATCAGTAAGAAATGTCGGGCAAAGACCAAAGCGAAGTGGATTGACTTGGTGGCGGGGATTTGTGTGGCCAATGAAGATGCACTGCTGAGGGCTCAGTGACTTGTGGATACTTAACGGGGGCTCTGTCACAGCTGGATTCTGTCATAGTTGAGTACAAAGATGTTGCAAACCAGTTGAGTCTGATTGCTTCTTCCCCAACTGTGCAAGACACTTTGGACTGGAGTATAAAACACTGGCCAGAGAGTTCAGACATCAGAGGCCGGAAGGTCTGAGTGGGTAACACGAAGTAAGGGGGTGAAGCAGAACTGGTCTCGTTTGTAAACAGGATGTCGTTATTGCGTAAGAGCTGGGGGCCCCAAAGAAGCTCTGAAATACAGCAGCTGAATCCTGAGAGATAATGGGGGATGTTCACTGAACTATAAAATTAAAAGGCCTACTACTGCTCCCACTCATGTCCCAGTGAGAGGGAAGGTTGCCACTAATTTTTTACAGGAAGAGCTGAAGTCCCAGAAAGCATTGATTTGTTGAACAGCATCAACCAGAAAGTGTGAGGGAAGAGAACTGCCGTTGTCTCAACCTTGTGTATATTATATCATTTGCCCAAATGTTCACAGGTATTGGTACAATGTTACAATAATGAAGTAAGTTCTCCCTGTGTTAGGTGCTAATGTAAACAGCAAATGAAATCTCATCTCTCCTCTAAAAATGGGTTGTCCAGTTAAAGAATGGATTCAAGGGCCAAGCACATAGTACGTAAGAAAAGGAAAATGTAGTATGCAAAAAGAGTGCTTTTAAAGTCCTTTAATTCTTCATCCAGTTTTGAGGGATTTTTTTTTTTCAGTGATTAATATTACTGTAGGTAATGAGGCTAGTTGTGCTATGAAAGTTACAACTAGGAGTGTTTGCAGGGCCTGGCCTAATGTATACTGGCAAGAGGACTGAAATGGACTGTAACTTACATTCTTAAAGTTATACATGTTCATGTCTTAACCTGTAGGAGTTTATGTTTACCATTTAGTCAAACATGGCCAAGTCAAACATTCCCAGTTTAGTGTGTTACAATAAGCACATGTGACTAGACTGAAAAAGCAGACATTCTTTCTGTAACTTGTAAACTGTTAGCTAAAATATGTCATGGATAATTAAAGACATTCTGAAAATGTATAACTTTTTCTCTTAAAATTAAGTTGAGTTTTACATCAGATATTTACTGATCCTTATTTAAGTCTACTTTCTTTATTTCTAGGACTTTTGCCATCTCTGGAAGCATTCTTTCCTATTTTACCAAGATGTTTTGAGGAAGCGTCCAACAATCCTGGTAACACAGGGGAACAGCTCTGTAAGTTCATGACTTAGTCACTTTGCAAGAATACGTACACTGTCTTGGTTTCTTCCAAGTGCTTATACATCATATGCCTGCTGGCAATGTGGCTCTAAATTTACATGGGGTTACAGGAATTTGCGGAATTTTTACTTCTGAGGTTATGACAATGGCTGCATTGTAACTATTTTGCTGCATTCTGATTATGCTTATCCCTCTGTGCACTATTAGATTTACGGTGCCTGGCTATCAGGCTGAAAAGGACCATTTTACGGAGTGCGGAGCCTTTTACTTCCGAGGCATTCACGCTGTCTCTAGGAGATGCGAGCCAATGTCTTGAATCACATCTCTACAAGTTTTCCCTCCAAAAGCGATGATCGGTCTTCCAGTTCATTTTACTGGAAAAGAAAGTTCAGGAAAGAGTCACAAATAATCAATACCTTCAGCAGTGTAACAACGACTGAGACAAGAGGAATACCTGTTACCTGACCACCAAGCAGAAGAATCCAAAAACTCAAGCAAGCGCTAAAACTAAAGTGGTACAGCAGCGTCAGTGGAAAAAAACGCGAAATCAGCCTGGCTGCCGTGGGAGCCCACGGGAGCAGCCTCCTAAGGCCAGCGGCTCGGCAGGGCTCGGCTGGGCGGGCGGTGGCTTCCCCGGGCGGTGTCTGCTCGCCCCGCAGCAGCCCTCGGTCCAGCCAGCGCCGCAACACCTGCACGGCCCTCACCGGCACGCTGGGCACAGCGAGGGCGTGCGGGGGGATCGCACCCCTCCGTTAACCGTTCCTGCCCTTGGCAACGCTCCTCTCGCCCCCAACCCCAGCTCCGCTGCCCCGGCTGTCAGCCGCCACGCCGCGGGATGGGGTGCAGCCCCTCCGGGATTTTCCGCCTGTAACCGCGGTTCCCTCCGCGGCAGCCGGGCTCCCGGGGGAGCCGCCACCGGTTACCTGCTCCCGCCTCCGCCGGGCCAGAGGCCAACACCCAGCTGATGCCCAGCGCGGTGTTGCCGCCGCCGCCTCCCGCCCGCACCCCTCACGCCGTCCCGGGGGGGGGGGGGGGGGGGG